>CAUYPK010124495.1:0-14111 GCA_963574355.1 Loris lydekkerianus | reverse complement strand
TTTTTTTTTTTTTTTATTGTTGAGAAGGGGCAGGGAAAGAAGGCGGGGGAAGAGGTGAGTGACAGGGTCGGGCCAGTGGCATGGTACCACATTGGCTGTATCTAGGTAGAGGCAGTTTCAGGCCGGGCCTTGCTGAGTCGTAAGTGAATGGGAACCTTGAGCAGTGTTTTGGGTTGCCTGAATGATCCCCACATTCACCAGTTGTCACACCATTTATGCTGTTGACATTTCAGCAACATAAAACAGAAACACTTAGCATCTGAAAGGGATACCATACCTTTGAAGTAGTTCACTGGAGTTGGAAGTGGACTTGTCAACTTTCTGCCAATAGACATTACCATAGTGATTATTTTTATTTTTATTTTTATAAGTCATATATACATAGATCATGAATACATTTATGCCTTTGTGGAATTCAATGTGTTGATTATTTGTACAAATTGAAGTGCTTACATCCTACTAATCAACATAGCTTTAACCTCACTTACTTAATCATAGTGTTAAGACATTTGTGCTCAATCCTTGGTAGATTTGACTTGTATCCTTGCAGTATGCTCCATAGCTGTGGTCCCACCATTAACCCTCCCTCTATCAAACCACCCTCCTCCCTTCCCATCTTTCTCCCCTTCCCTCCTTCATCCTGGGCTATAGTTGTGATTCATCTCTCATACGAAAGTGTGAGTAATTATAAACTGGTTTTATAGTAGTACTGAGTACATTGGATTTTTTTTTGCAGTTTTTTGGCTGGGGCTGGGTTTGAACCCACCACCTCTGGCATATGGAGCCAGCGTCCTACTCCTTTGAGCCACAGATGCCACCCAGAACATTGGATGATTTTTCCTTTCCTGAGATACTTTACTAAGAAGAATATTTTCCAGTTCCATCCATGTAAACATAAAAGAGGTAAAATCTCATGTAGTGGTTTTTAAGTAATTCAGAATATTCCCCAGAATCTTATCTTCTACACTTGATCTCAGCCAGAAAGCCGAAAAGTGATAGGAATCTTATCTTCTGATGTGATGTTAAGCTATACCTAACTAGTTAGAGTAGACTAAAATACCCATCATTATTATGTTTTTCTTTTCTTTTCCTTTCTTTTCTTTTCTTTTAGCTATTCTCTCTAAAAGTGATAAACACTGGGGTTACATTTGAAAATTATAAAGTCTTTTTGAAAAATTACTTTGCCAGAGTAATCGGCCCATGGGGTTTAGCTGATAAAGCATCTAAATAAAAATCAGGAGACGCAGGTTTGGAGATATTTTCTGTCTTGCTCATTGCCATACTCTCATTGTTTAGAAAAGTGATAGGAACATAGTGGGTAACTATTTGCTGGATTAATGAATGCTGCTAGAAGGCATGACGCATACTCCAAAGCTACATAGCCTGTCTAGGGTTAATTTCCTCATTTGTAAAACGATAATAAAAATGTGTACCCCATTCATCTCATAAATGCGTTAGGAGTGTCAAATAAGTTAATTACGTGAAAAGCTAATAAAATATAAAATTATATATAAAGGCAAGGGTTAATTATATACAAAAGAACATAAATTTTATAAAATCTTTCAGTTTCTCCCCAAGTAATAGTACTATTAGTAATTAGAATAACTAATAATAGTGATAGTAGTAGTAGTAATTAGAATCACTTAAATTAGAATCATTGATAACTATTCTTTATTTCTTCCAATTCTAAAGTACATTGAAAAGAATTAAATAATTCATCAGAAAAATCAGAGTATATGTGGAAAAAATTCATCAAGGCCTACCTTGAAAAACTTATAATTATTACCATAATCTTTGAATTGAAGTTTTGCATAACCACAAAGGTGGCAATTATTAGCAGAGATCCTTTTATTAGGCATCAGAAATAGAAAATATTGATTTGTGACTGATTCAAATATTTAATACCATCTTACAAAGAAAACTTACATGAGTTATTTTAGAAAACATACTTCATGGTAGAGAAAGCACAAACATTAGCAAACCATCTTCCTGCTTATGTTTTGGGATCAAAACCAAAATCAAAATTCCTAAGGGCAGGATATTTTACTTGCAATTCCTTTTCTGGAGGCCTACATTTTAAAAAGAAATAAAAAAAAAAAAAAAAAAAATATATATATATATATGTATAGAACCCGAACTCATGTTACCTAGAATAAAAAAAGGTGGTTGGAGGTCCAGCTTTGCCGGTTTAGCAGCCTCATACCCAAATGCCAAATTCTCACTCAGTTGCTTGGTGTGGTTGCCTTTTACTCTGTGCCTAACTCTCTCTTACAGCCATTCAAGCCTCTTTGCTAGCAAACTTTCTTCAGGAATTAATTTAACAACAGGCAAAGAATTTCTCTAGACCACCCAGGTTCCAGTCAAAACACTACGGGCAACTGGGCAATTTTCCTTAGTTGGGAAAAATGAATAACCCACAGGACCAAGCTGGGCAAGGGGCACCAAGCAGCTGGGACGTGTGGAATTTTGGTGAAACAGAGTAGAGAGCGAGCAAAGAGTCCCTGAAGGAATGAAGCATCTAGGGGAAGGCTGGGGACAAGATAGCTCTGTTGTACCTACAACCCCCAACCTTGGCAATTTTACAGTAGAAAGAAAGGGAAAATAAAAGGTGTGAAGTAAGAGCGGTTTTGGGATTGTCAGACCTTGAATAGAGACGGAAATAACCCCTCATCTGTACAAGGCCAGCCATGGAGGAAATGTAAAGACATTTTTATAATGTGCTTAAGCTCAATATCATACTGGACACCAACCACTGAATTCTCAATAATTATAAATTCTTATCACTTTTGGGAATTTTGTCCTGTGATCAAGCACAGGCATAATTTTGATAAAAAGAATTCTATGTTTTCTGAAAATAGGAGCAGTTTGTTACATTTGCCAGTAGGAAGGTGGGAAGTATTACAGCCCCATACAAATGCTCTAAGTCTCAGAATGGATTTGCTCAGGGAATGGATGGTCATTTCTTGTTAAGTGGGCCAAAGGCCAAACTGAGGCTGAACCCTGCAAGTTTGGGCTGGAGCCTGGGCCGCAGTTTGAGTTTCCAGGGGGCATTGTCAATACCACTTTCCTCCAGCCAGAGAGGCCACAGGTTCGACACCAGAAACACCACCTGCAAAGGAAGCCATGGGCTCACACAGGGAGGCTATGCGACATGCAGACAAGAGGATTGAATTACCCCAGAGATGGGAAGGGAGGCAGGCTGTGGTGGCTGAGAAGGAGAACAGAAGAGCAGCTGAGAAGGCCTCTGAGGATGGGGGAATGACCTGGAGGAAGGATGGAAGAAAGCAGTGTGAACACAGGACTGCAGGGGCTTGTCCGCTTGATGCTAGCCTGGTGGTCTCTGTATGTGCAGGCTGCTGATACACGTGGTCTCAGGGGGTAGGAGGGAGATACTCTGGTGTTTTTCTTAGGCACGAAAATGTACTATATGAACAGAGAATAGTTCTTTTGAGTTATTCTAACTTAAAATGTAATTATTAACTTAAAATATAGGAATTTTCTGGATCTTTACAGACTTGTTTCTGTATCAAGTTCAACTACATTTTATAGGATGCGAGTACGTAAACTTATAGGCATAAATTTAGAGACAGAATTAAAAGAACTTTACCCATTTTGTTTCAAGAAAAGGCAAAGGCTTTGGAAAACCAAGAGGAATGTGTTCTTTTCCTTAATCCCCTAATAGCAAGGTTTTAACAGGCCCGAGACCTTGATCAGAACCATCTGACAGTGGTAAATGGGTCAAGTCTGAGCAACCTGCCCCAGTTTGCAGTGTGTCCACACAATGGAGTACGTGACTAAGGAAGTCTGCTAGGAGCTCATTTTTAGTTTCCCTAATAAAGAAATTATACATGGGCATCCATGGAAGAACAGTTGGGCCATTAATAGCACACGGGATCTGTTCCACACAGATAAAATAATGAGAGCATTGTGATCTCTGAAGAGTGGTTATATCAACCAGGAAAAGTTTTGTCCCACCCCCCACCCCCCACTTTCTGTGAAGTATATCGTTTATACACCACTCAATATTCTCATTAATTCTTCTGACTATGATTCAGGGGTTTTCTGGTGTTTAATGTAGAAATACCAGATGTTAGACTGTAAGTAACTATGAAAGGTTGTAGATGTCTATTGAAGTGGAAAAAGAATTTTTTTTCCTCAGGAAAAGGAATAAGCACTTGCTCAATAAAATGAGATAATCAGAAGCAGAAAGACTTTAAAGCCTTAGTAGAGTGGAAATAATATCATACGAGAGAAATTGTTTATTTGGTTAGCATATAAAATTCCAAGCAGTCATAGGCTAACTATAACCTTTCCATCTCAATGTTAGACATTTTGTTGAGTGGAAATGGTCACTGGATAAATTTGGGTCAAAGAAAAATGGTAGATTTGTTCCACTTGTGATTTTTTTTTTTTTTTTAAACAGAATAGGGCTAAAGGGAGGTAAAATAATTATTTTTAAACACTTCTAACATGGAACTCTGTAAGGACATAGGTTTTTTCCTAAGACTATGTTTTATTATATTCTTTGGCCTCTCCCTGGCATACACATATAATTCAGTCACTGCCACTATATAAATCCACGTAACATTTTGAATCAGTAGAGAGCAGAGGAATGGAAATCTCACTGCTGCCAGCATGCAGGGCTTTCTAATCATGCATCACCAGGTTAAATGGAGTGCTACTTACAGGCTTAAAAATCCACAGGGAAATTTTGATTTAAGGCTGACTACAGTGCTTAGTACATAGCAGGTAACATCACCAGCTAGCACATTGTTTTGTTTTGTTTTTATTGGAGACAGAGTGGAGTGCATGGCACCCAGAGTAGAGTGCTATGGTGTCATAGCTCACAGCAACCTCACCTCTTGGGCTCAAGTGATCTTGCCTTAGTTTTTCTATTTTTAGAGACAGTATCTCTTGCTCAGGTTGGTCTCAAACTTCTGAACTCAAGCAATCTACGTGCCTCAGCCTCCCAAAGTGGTAGGATTACAGATGTGAGTCACCTTGCCCAGCTGCACATTCAGTTTGATAAACAGGGTTTGAAGGAGAAAGAATAGCACAGTGACTAGAACCCGGGCTTGGAGTCAAAGACTTCACGTGCTTACCAGCTGTCTGAATCGGGCTAGTTGCTTAACTCTGACTCGTTTTCTTAATCTATAGTATGGAAACCAGCATGTCTCTGGATGATTGCTGGCCTTAAATAAAATGAACTACCTGGGTCATATGGACTGCTTAATAAATATAATTTCCTTACATATTTTCCATATTGTTTAGCTACAAAATGATATAAAATTATGGCTTTTTTTTTTTTTTTTGGTATCTGTTGTTATTTTAATTTAGCCTTGGGAAAGAGAGTATGGAGTCCACAAACCACACAGAGAAGATGCTGGAAATATCACATTTAAATACCACGAAAGCAACATTAAGCTTGTCATCATCTTTAAGACTGAGTACATGTAATTCAAATTATAATATAAATATCTGTACAGTAATAAATATTTCTATAAACACTTGAAGAAACAAAAAGGCATGCTACCTTCTTACAATAACTTTGTGACTTTAATTGAGTTGTCTAAAATATGGTGTTAAGGAAGCTAAGGCTGACTGTAAGAATGCAAATGACCTTCACCAATTAACAGGCCCTCAATCTGTAAAGACAAATACTGAAGGTCTCACTTATTCCTGGAATCTAATAACTTCATTCCTAGAAGCAGAGAGCAGAAAGGTAGTTTCTAGGGTGAGAAAAAAGGGGAGATGTTAGTCAAAAGGTATACAGATATTCAATTATAAGATGAATAAGTTCTGGGGATCACATGTACAGCATGGTGGCTATAGTTAATAACACCATATTGTATACTTAAAATTTGTTAAGAAAGTATTAATAGATCTTAAGTATTCATGACACGTGTAATGAGCACCATGCGCAGAACTGGATGACTGATTCATTGGATTGTGGAAATCATTTCATAATATGCAGTACATGTATAAAATCAAAACAGTTTGTTGTACTCCTTGAATACATACAATTTGTACTGGTCAATTATACCTCTAAAAAGCTAAATAAGAAAGTGTTCTGAGTCTACAACCTCAAACCTGGCCAGTGCAGCAGGAAGAGGCTTAGGAAAAATATTTCAATTATTTGCAGTCTCCTTACTTTTCTCTTCTAACATTTTATAACAGCTTTGGTTCATGAATTTTTTTTTAATTAAATCTTAGCTGTGTGCATTAATTCGATCCTGGGGCACCATGCACTGGTTTTATATACAATTTGAAATATTTTCATCAAACTGGTTAACATAGCCTTCCTGGCATTTTCATAGTTATTGTGTTAAGGCATTTATATTCTACATTTAGTAAGTTTCACATGTACTCTTGTGAGATGCACTATAGGTCCTGCCAATTGGTTCACGAATTCTGTAGAAATATTGTCTAAGATATATACTTTTGTATGTCAAAGCTAGGTATATTTGAATACATAGAAATATGTATAGCTATCAATAGATATGTTCATCATTTGTTTACCTTTTTTTTACTAAGATAATGGTACAGCAAGGTTTTAGCTAAATATATTAAGTATAATTTGGAGACTAAAAGGAAGTCAGAATGGCTTATAATACTAAAAAAAAAAAAAAAAAAAAGAAAGAAAAATGGGTGAAATTCCCTGGAATTCATTTTTTCCAAATTCTATCACTCTACACCTCAAAGTGTATGGAATGAGGGGAAGCGAGTCATGACCAAGAAGAGCAGTCTGTGGATCAGGTGAGATTGCTCTTCTCCAAGGCACATGCCCACTACTGTGGTCATCTTCTCAGAGTTCAGGAGAATAATCCTGATTGGAACTATCACAGGTGAGGGACTTCATTCCTCCACCCTGAGAAACAAAATGAACACCAGATCAACATTAAGAAAACCCATTCTGCCCCCTTTCCTATCTCTTCTGCATTCACCAGGCAGATAACATGAGGGGAGGAATTAAAAGCCTTTTAAGAAAATCAGACTTTTTTTTTTTTCTGATACCCCTAAGTCCTTTCTATGTTCCAGGCATTCTTCTAGCAACTTTGAGTGCTATCTTATCTGATGATTCCAACAACCTTATTCAAGGCAAATAGATCTTTTAGCATCCCCATTTGGCAGCTGAAGAAACTGAAATGGAGGGCTAAGCCGTGTGTCAAAGGCCACATAGCCTGCTGCTAGTTCTCTGGCTTCAGAGTCTATGTTCTTAACTGCTAAGTATTCTGTAACTTAAAACTAGGGAATTAAAACTAAAATTGAATGCATACTCTAATCTGCAACTAATGCATGCCCTTATATATCAGACACAAGGGTGACTAGGGCTCCTCAGTTCCTTTATATGTAGATTCAATTCTGTTGATTTAACTTTGTGCATAATTTAATTTTTGTGTTTGGCAAAATAATGGCCTCTCAAAGATGTCTGAGCACTAATTCCTGTAACCTATGTGAGACTACCACACAACAACAGAATTTAAGGTGGCAGATGAAAGTAGGGTTGGCAACAAGCTGATCTCAGACTATGCATGTGGGCCAATGTAATGACAAGGGTTGTTAAATGCAAAAGAGTGGGAGGAGTGCACTGTCTTATGCCTGTAATCCTAGAATTCTGGGAGGCTGAGACAGGTGGATTGCCAGAGCTTAAGAGTTTGAGACAAGCCTGAGCAAAAGTGAGACTTCCATCTCTACTAAAAATAGAAAAGAAAAGAAAAAAAAGCCAAAAAACTAGCCAGGTGTTGTGGTGAGCACCTGTAGTCCCAGCTAGTTGAGAGGTGAGGCAAGGGAATGGCTTGAGTCCAAGATTTGACGTTGCTGTGAGCTATGATGCCTCAGCACTCTACCCAGGGTGACAGAGTGAGACTCAAAAAAAAAAAAAAAAAAAAAAAAAGTGGAAGAGTGGGCAAAAGAGGAGGTGAGATTAATGATGTGATGTGAGAATTGCTCAACCCTCTGTTAAAGACTTTGAACATGGATGAAGATGGCCACAAGCCAAGGAATGTAGGTGGCCTCTAGAATTCAGAAATGACAAAGACACAGATTTTCCTCTGGAGCCAAGGAAAGGAATGTAGTCCTGCCAGCACCTTGATTACAGCCCCGTGAGAACTATTTTAGTCTTCTGACTGGCATAACTGTAAAATCGTAAATATCCATGGTTTTAAAGTTTATGATACTTCATTATATCAGCATTTAAAAACTATCATAATTCAAAATAAAAGAGAAGATAGAATAAACATTCAAAGGTAATTAAATGAAATAAAATGCCTTGAGGTATTTTTACTTACAGGAATTATCTAAAAGCATTTACCCAGTAGGTAAGGGAATTCTTTAGAGGCCCAAACCAGATTTCAGTGTTGGGGTGTCTTAGTTTCTCTTGCCCTCACAACTCTGTCCTGCATAATCAAACACAAAGTCTATATTTAGACCCTGTGATCTCATCTCAATTTTAATCTAATCTTAATGTTTTTATTGGTTAGCAAGAAAATAGAATATTTTCCTTATCAATGGGCATCCTCAAACTAAGATTCATTCACTGAAGAATTAGGATAAATTAAGAATAATAATTAGAGCAAACTAACTCTCCTCAATGATGATATTATTCCATGGAAAATATTATATGCATCTTATCCATCATCATTCCACCAAAAAGCTCTGAGTTGGTGCATTGTACCTGTGCTATTTATACTCCAAACAAAGGTTATGTTACAAACGATTGCCTGGTACCATTTTAATTACACAGTTGACCTTCTTCTCCTTAGATGTCTATGTCAGACACAGCAATTTCACCAGGCACAATTCTTACTGTGTTTATAAACTAACTTGATATAACTTATAGAGCCTTACTTACAAAATAATAAATGATATGGTTTCTCAATTTTTAGAGGTTAGGATCATTCTCAATTTACACAATGGCTTAAGAAAATATGAGTTCTTCTACTATCAACCGGCTATCCATGAGAACTATCCACTAAAAATGAGAACTTCAACTTCAGCCGGCTTTCACTATGGTAGAAAGTGTTACTTAGGAATAATTTCTGCCAAAGGGGCATGGTAACACAAATGCATTTGCTTTTTAAGGCCAAAAATTGAGAAACATGTGCTATTGCTGATAAAGTTTGTAGCTAGCTGTTTCCTTGGATGAATGCTTAAAAAAAAAGCCACATTTCCACAACATTCTGTAATAAATAAATAAATAATAAATAAATAATAAATAAATCACTTCAAGATGTTGAATCAGTGCTTATAAACCAGAAGACAGAAAGACAGAGAGCATATATTCAACAGCCAAATCTGATGACCCATAGGCAGCTCTGGACCAGGTCTGCACATTTAACTCAAGGAAGAAGGGCCTCTTTGGATGTCTCCCTCCCCTACACATACAGCCAGTAAGAATAATTTCCCAGATGTGTGCCCTAGATGCTAACAGAACAATATTGAAATGTATGTTATGAAACTTTTTGAACTTTTTTTCCCAGAGAAAAAGAATGTTGCAGTATCACAGATAAACATACTTTGAGGTAAATCACAATTACATCAGAAATTAGTAGCATTATTGAGCTCACAGTTCAGAGCTAAGTATAAATTAACAGAGATTGTGTGCCTACATCTGACCATTTGAATCAATTTGGTATAGTAGGTGGCACCTGCAGGTGTCTCTGGGATTCTCTGATGAGTAGCTCTCTGCCCTAATTTCCTGCCAGACTCTGAGGAGCAATGGGGCATTTGGAGCAACTACGATACAGAAGGAGCCTGGATCCCTAAGTCAGCTGATTGGGCATTTACTAAAAAATCGATTAGTGTGAATGAGAAATAAAGTTAATATGTTCATCAAATCATATATATAAAAATAATATTAATAATTATAGAAAATATACTATCCAGCCATGATGGTTCACACCTGTAATTCTAGGACTTTGGGAAGCTGAGGCTGGAGGATAGTTTGAGGCAGGGAGTTTGAGACCAGCCTCAGCAACAGGGAGAGAACCCATCTCTATGGAAAATACTTTTAAAAAATTAGCCAGGCATAGTAGTGGGGGCCAGTGGTCTCAGATGCTTGAGAGGCCAAGCCAGAAGGATCAGATAAGGCCAGAAGTTTAAGGTTATGATGAGCTATGATTGCACTATTGCACTCCAGCTTGGGTGACAGATCAACACCCTGCTTTTTATATATAATATATACATATATATGTATATATATATATCTCCATAATATCAGTAATAAAATACAGAATTAAATACTCTGTAAGACTTGAATGAAGAATAATATATACCCAGAGAAGATATGACTCAGGAGTGCCATTGTTTTTTTTTTTCTAAAACTCATTCCCTGGCTGCTCAGACGTAATTAGAGCCCCCATTTGTCCCTCGTGTAGAGCCCATGACCCACTCATTTGATCCCCATCCACACAATCAGCTTCTGTGGCAGGGCTGTCTCTTACTTACTTTTGTATGCCTTATTATTGTTTAGTGCCAGCAACATAGTCATTTCTCAGTAACTACTTTTATTAATGAGTGATATATGAAAATAAGAAACATTTCACCATGGGATAGGGTAGTAGAGATGAAGTTTGTTGAGGAGAGGAATTTGGATGGGTGGACGCTGTGATGAGGATGATATTCTGAGGACAGCAAGCAACAGGAGCAAAGAGTAGAATTATAGGTAAGCAAGGGTGTGTGATGCTATGCTGGAGTTCTCTGTAGCTATATCAGGAAAGGGGTCTTGGGCATTTTATTTGCATATGGAAATTTACACTCCCCCAGGATTACTAGTAGAAGGAGTGTCTTTGCTTTCATCTACCAGTATTTCCCTCTGCCTTTAATATATGTGTGACTGTTAGTCTGTGTATGTGAATTTAAATAATAAACACAGAGAACATGGGTAATACTGTAGGGTATAAAATTGTGCAGTGCACTTTTACACAGTTTCAAAATGACAGTGGCAATTAAGTGTAGAAAACAAAGTTAGTGAGCATTTCAACAACACAAATTTTCTTCCTTAATAAATAAGAAAAATGTGATGTAAACTATGATGGCATTACAGATTTTAAGATAATTTATTAATACCAATAAGATTAAACATTTTTGTTAAATAGCTTGCTTTTTACTAATAAATCATTTAAAAAGGCTTTATTCCAAGTATATTTATTAATTGTGTATTATAGGCCAGATATAATTCTGAGTGCTAGTTTTGTACTGGGAATAAAATGAACACAGGCGCTTCCCTATTTGGGGATTATAGTCTGGTAGGGTGGATAGGTAAAGAAGTAAACAGCATGAAATGACAGACTGTGATGAGTAAAATTTAAAAAACAGTACAGAGATAAAAGATAACTGTGGGGGGACCTACTTGGATAGAATCAGTAGGGAGACCCTTATAACATCGTGATGTTAGGGTAAGACAGGTGAGCAAAAGAGACATGTAGAATGGGAAAGGATGATCTAAGCAGAGTGGTTCACAGATGTCATTTATCCCAGATACTAATCAGCACATCTGTCATTCTCCCTTCTTTCACCAAATATTTAGTGGGTAGCTATAGGAAGTAAATCAAAGTGCTCAGTGCTTAAAGGGGTAGAAAGATAGATCAGGTACATTTCCTGTCTTCAAAGAGTTTACAGTCAACAGAGGAATTGTGATTTTAAAATTAGAACTGCCAGTGGAGTCAGCTCCTATGGACCTGTGAAAGCTGCTTGTGAAACACTCAGGAATTTTGCAAATTGGTTGTTGGAGCCATTGACAGCTTGCAACTGGCCATGGTAATAGTATTTACACTATCATAATGGGCAATCACTATAAATCAGGATGTTTTCTTTTCCCCAGAGAGTTGGTGGTTAAATACTTACCAGCTTATAACTCACGTGACTGGTTATGGGCACAACTGACTCTGAGAGGAACTGGAACTGCTTCTTGACCTCAGGCTCTACTGGATTCTACTATCAGCTCCTCAAATGCAATGGGACTTTAAAGGAGTAAATATGGATTATGTTCTATTACTGTCTCAATAGTAATGACACAAATGCTGTCAATAGCTTTTAGAGTTCAGAGCCTGAGACTGCACATGGGATGAGATCACAGGCAGTTTGGCTCCTATTCCCCAGTCTGCACTCAGCGTCCACTACCCCTGTGACCAGTGCGCCTGGTTGCTTTTCCTGGAATGTTCCCCCATCATGGTTGCCATCTGTCCAATCCCATCAGTTTACACAGTATTCTCAGATCTCAGGAAAAATAATTCTTTCACGCCATGAACCTCTCCTTCAATAGCTCCATTTCTTCCTGCCCCACTTTTAAGAGCCCCAGAGTCCTGGCTTCGTTCTCTCTCAGGTCAGCTCTAGGTAGGTTTTGGTCTTTATCACTTCAGTAAATGTTCCTGTAAAGGGCACCAAATAGGATGATCATCTGTCCTCACTTTCCTTGGTCTCACAGTGACTTTCAATGCAGATGTACACTCTTCATTCTTCAAATACTTGCTGTGTGAGGCACATTCTCCCCATTTCCTTCCTACCTTGCCAGCCACTCCTGTTGAGTCTCCTTGGCTGGATAGTCATCCAAATTCCAGATTCTAAATACATAAGTCCCTTAAGTGTTGTCATTGAGAATTTCTCTTCTCTATTTACTTTCCCTGGTAACTATGTACTTCTGACTCTCAAATACTTGTCTCCAGACTGACCTATTCCCTAAGGTCCAAGCACTTGTCACACCATAAAAAGCCCTTCCATACTCAGCCTTCAACATCGCGACTTTCTCTTCATCCCCTGACTCACCACACTTGATTGAAAAGGACTTCTTATTTTTTTCTTAAAGAAACTAAGATAAGTCTTTCCTCAGGACCTTTAATTTTAGATTTCTTCTACTTGGCATAATCTACCCCATCTCTTAACTACTTTATTCTGGGTTCTGTTCAAATGTCACCTCTAATCTAGAATGGCAACACCATGGCCTTGTAATGCTTCAGTTTTTTTTCATAAAACTTATTTTTTACACACACCTCTCATAACATAGTATGTGTCAATGTATTTTCTAAAATATCAATTAATACAATATAGTACAACATACTGAATCCTATAAAGCATTGTTAAGATGAAAAAAATATGGCACTTAATGTATAATAATATAAATAATATACTATCCCTACAATTTAAACTTTCTGAGAACAGAACACTTTTGTTCTATATTTTCATAATTTATCAACAGTGCCTGATTCATAGTAAGAATTTAAAATAAGTTTTAAGAATGACTGGAAAAAGTACCTAAAAATAAATAACCCCCTTGTATTCTTCTTACGTAGTTATTTTTTTCTGTTTTCCACCTTCACCCTATTTCTGTTGAAGACACAATTATCTGCTATAAGCTAGTCAGTTGTAACTTATGGGAACCAGGACTCGAATCTAGATATTTTCTTTTTTCTTTTTTTACTTTAAATACATTTTTATTATATTGTCATCTCTAAATGTAATGATTTTTAGAAGCCTACTAGTTTTTAAAAATTAACCCATTTATAGTTTCTAGCCACAGAAACTCCTCATATTTCAACTTTAAAAATTGTATTTACAGGATGAATGTCTGCACACACACATACCACAATCTCTCTCTCTCTCTCTCTCCAACAACCTTAAGTGTATAAGCACTTGAGATAAACTCCTTTTCTTTCTGAGTAGATCTATACATCAGGGTCACAGAAACACCTGAACTTAGCAGAAATATTTTCTGTCTTCTTAGTTGTCAAACCTGAGCATCAAAATCAGATCCTAGACTAGGAAACAGAAGCTTCACTTGGAGTTTTCTTTACCTTTGAAAGAGAATTAGCACAGAAGAAAAAAGAAAAGGCTTTTTCAATTATTCATTTTTTCCAACTTGGAAAGATTTCCAATATTTATTCTTTGCTCTGGATATCAGCTTTTTTTTTTTTTTTTTTTTTTTTTTTTTTTTTTTTTTTTTGTGTTTATTTTTTTTTAGTAATAAAATTTTTTTGCTGGTGTTTTTTTAAAGCCCACATTTTTGGAGTTAAAAAATTTTTATTTGTTAATATATTCTATTTTAAAAAAAAAAAAAAAAAAAAAAAAAAAAAAAAAAAAAAAAAGCTGATATCCAGAGCAAAGAATAAATATTGGAA
>CAUYPK010124492.1:0-49785 GCA_963574355.1 Loris lydekkerianus | reverse complement strand
GTCTGGAGCCCCATCCAGAAGGGTGGCCTGTGAGGGGTGAGGAGCGTTCCCACACCCGGGGCAGCCCACCGTAGAGTCTGGAGCCCCATCCAGAAGGGTGGCCTGTGAGGGGTGAGGAGCGTTCCCACACCCGGGGCAGCCCACCGTAGAGTCTGGAGCCCCATCCAGAAGGGTGGCCTGTGAGGGGTGAGGAGCGTTCCCACACACTGGGCAGCCCACCGCAGAGTCTGGAGCCCCATCCAGAAGGGTGGCCTGGTGTAGGCTGTCAGAAGGACAGGGTGATGAAGGCACCACTCCATGGGGCGGGATGTCAGCAACTTGCTTACAGATAATTCAGGAAAAACATTCTCAGAGCTGCATGTGCCCTGCTTTTGTAAGTTTGAGATGTTTCAAAGTTATAAAAGTTTTTCAGAAACAGTGCTATGTTCTCTGGGATTGGCAAGTGTATAAAACCAGCGATTTGATGGATGCCATCATGTTTTCTTTGGAGATTGTCCCTCTCTGTCCCTCCCTATCTTCAGGGGCTCTTTGCAGCTGTCTTCACGTGAATGATGCCCTCTGATTCAGCATATTGGTGATTCCCTCCACCATTCTCCCAGTCTGAGTATGCCATCAGCCTCCCTCTACTGAGACCTTTGCCCTCTGACGTGGCCCTGTTAGGATGTAAGGTGACCTCATACCAGCTCTCTCTCTGAGGTAGTCCACGCTTCTATGTGAAACCCATGCCCTTTTTTCCCTGATGAATTCTGTGTGGGCAGGCTGAACCCATCCTTTAGGTTGGCTCTTCAATCAGGCGCTGTCTAGTCTGTTTCTTGTCCTTCACTGCTCAGGTGGGAGCCACACACAGTGCAGCGTGTCCCCACCCCTGAACTTCTGGAGATGCATAGTAAGCTCTCTGAAAATGCTCCTTGGTGCTGTCTTCCAACTTGACAGGGGAATTCACATCCAATTGAGACTGTGGTGGTAGGAGAACTGTTCCTCCTGAAGCTTTGTCTCCAGCAACCAGATGCTTCTATATGCTCAGCACGGATGAAGAGGGGCTTAAGAGTTGTGCAGCTCTGGTTTTGACGTGCATAGTGGTTCATTAAGTGAGATATTAACATTGGGTGAATCTGGGCAAATTTTGTGCCATTTTTTCCAGTTCTTATGAATCTTAAACTATTTGAAACAAAGTTATTTAAAAAATGATCTTGCAACCAATTTTCATTTGGGGATAACATCTGGCTTTGGAATGTTGGATCTTTTGTGTTTTAATGCCTGTTAGAAGTTCTAATGTAAAATCTTACTTAAGTGATTTTAATGAATAATGCTAATTAAGAAATCGATGTAGTCTGAATTATTAAACAAAACCATCTGTTATTAGGAGAAAAGTATTTTATTTTCTCTTGAATCCCTAGAATGGATTTCTTTAATGGTAAATTTCTCAGGATAATTGATCAGCCTCAACTTCTCTTTCCTTTGCTTTAGAACTTTAGTTATAAATGAATGTCTCTCATAGTAATCTGTAAGTCTACCTTTTTTGTACTTTTGCAAAAATTTATTTATTTATTTATTTACATATTTATTTATTTTTGGAACGGAGTCTCATTCTGTTACCTTAGGTAGAGTGCTGTGGTATCATAGCTCACAGAAACCTCCAACTCCTAGGTTTGAGGAATTCTGCCTCAGCCTCCAATGTAGCTGGAACCACAGGTACCTGCCACATGCCTGGCTAATTTTTCAATTTTTAGTAGAGACAGGGTCTTGCTCTTGGTCAGGGTGATCTCAAACTCTTGGCTTAAGCAAGTCACCTACCTGGGCCTCCCAGAGTGCTAGCACTACAGGTGTGAGCTGCCATATGTGGCCTCAAAAATTTATTTAGACGCTAAATAGCATATGAAAATAGCTGTTTGAAGTACTAATGTTATCATAATCAACAACTATTTATTGATACTACATTGCCAATGTGTTTTTCTTCCCACAGAATGTTATACCAGCCTACAAATGTTATCATATATAATAAATTCTATAAAATCAATTAATGTCCAACTTTCTTAACTCTGTACATCAAAAATGCTGTGATTTAACTTAGAGTTAACATTACAGACTACGTTTCCTTTTTTTTTTTTTTTTTTAATTTAATGCTGTGATCTCCAAAGTGGGATCCATACATTCTAGGGTATGTTCAGGTTGATTGCTCCTAATTATTTAAATTTGAAAAACTAGGGATATGATCAAAAGCATTAGTGGTATCAATGTACCTATGCCAACTGTCTTCAAAATTCCTTCAGCAAGCATTTGTCCACAAGAATTTTCACCATAGATTAATAATGGTTTTTCTTGTATTCATATATGGTTTTCTTGTATTCTTATAGCCAGTGGCTGTTCTTTTTCTGGGAACACAATTTATATGTGTTCTATAATTTTCTAAAAATCATTATGGCTTTGTTGGTGAATCATCAGAGTAATTGTCCTCTTCATTCTGGAAGACATGCAGTTTCTGGTTACAATAGATCCAGATGCTATCCAGCCCAACTTACTGCCTTCTGCTCAAATATGCTTTTTGAAACCCTGACCAAGCATTCATCTAGCTCAGGGAACTGTGCTGTGATTTGCAGAGCCTCAGGTGCTCAGAGGTTTTGCTCAAGGGCTACTGCAGAGAGGGGGCGAGGAGGACTGGGAAAGGTGAGTGATTACTTGGCATGGATCTAGCTCTTTCCCTTCACTCATTGAACAAAAGCATCTGGGATAGCATCTGACTCACTTAATGAACTTCTGTGTTGGATTTAATTTTCAGGAAGTATATCATTGCCCAAGGAAATGGCCTTTGAGCTGAGTCTTAAGGATGAATAGGAGTTAGCCATGCAAAAATATGGAAATTGGACACAAACATTGAGTAGCAAAAGTAGCATCAGAGTAAATTCTCCATAAAAGCAATTATAAAACTGGTAAAAAAATTTTTTTAGTCAACTTTTTTTGGGATTCTAGAAATTTGTCAAAGGCTTTCAGCAATCTGCAATGTGTTTACTCAAGAAAAATGTCCGACTGTTAGTAAAAGCAGTAAGATTTGTAGCATTTTAACTTGTGCTATTGCTATCCTTCCTCTCTAGGTGATTGGAATAAGGCCTGCAATAATGGCTGGAAAGCCTGGCAGCTGCCAAGACAAGCAGACGACATAACCCAACAATTCCATTCCTGAGTATATACCCAAGAGATGAAAAATTATCTAAATGCAAAAATACCTAATGGCAGCATTATTAGCCAAAGAGTGGGAATAACCCAAATGTCCAGTAGGGTTGTTGATGAATAAACTAAATGTGATATAGCTGTGTGCCATAGAGTGAGATTTCCATCAATGATGGACCACATATCTGACAGGGGTTCCTTAAGGTTAGCTGAAAAATTCCCATGACTGGTGAACCTTCAAGAACACTTATAGTGAAGAGTTCAGCAGAAGCTTTTTCAGACTTCAACAAACTTCCTAAAAAGCTTGAAAACATGGACCCCAACTCAAAAGGTTTTCATTAATAGAGAGGACTGTTCATGGTGCATTATCTGCTTACAAGAAAATCTACAATGAAAAAAAGAAAGAAACCAAGCAAACCACCACAAACATATTTCTGAAAAGAGTGACACCCAATGGAGTAGGTTCTCGGGAGAATACTGTATATTGTTATCACGGAGAATGACAGCGTCATGCCTGTTGTTGTTTCTGAAGACTTCCAATGGGACAAGATGTGGAGATAGAAAATAGCCATACTGATGATCCTGACCTTGTGTAAGCCTTTTTTATTCCTTAAAAAAGGAATAAAATACTAATGCATGATACACATAGACTTTGAAATAATTATGCTAAAAGAACAAAACCAGACACGCAAGGCCACATAGCCCAGGTGTGCAGCAGGCTGTACCATCCAGGTTTGTACAAGTACACTCTATGACATTCCCACAATGATGAAATTGTCTAATGATACATTTCTCAGAACTTATCCCCGTGGTTAAGTGATGCATGACCATATATCTATACATGATGGAGTATTACTTAGCTATAAAAAAGGAATAAAATACTAATGCATGATACACCTGGATAGACTTAGAAATAATTATGCTAAAAGAACAAAACCAGACACACAAGGCCACATACTGCATGATTAGGTTCATCTGAAACGTCCAGAACAGGCTAATCCATAAAGGCACAAAGATGGTTAGTATTTGCCAATAGCTGGGGGAGAAAGGCATGAATCATGGCTTCACTGCATATAGGTTTTTTTGAGGGGGGTAATGGTGATGAAAATGTTCTGGAATCAGTGGTGGTGGCGATACGATTTTATAAACATGCTAACAACCTCCAAATTTTACACTTTAAAAGGGTAACTTTTATGGTTGTGAATTATATCTAAATATAAAAATAAAATAAGCTATAGACTATTTAAAGCACACTGAAAATACCTTTTTTTAAAAATTGTATTATTGAATCATAGCTGTGTATATTAATGTGATCATGGGGCACCATACACTGGTTTTATAGATCATTTTATATATTTTGATCATACCAGTTAACATAGCCTTCCTGGCATTTTCTTAGTTATTGTGTTAAGACATTTATATTCTACATTTACTAAGTTTCGCATGTACCCTTGTAAGATGCACCTGAAAATATCTTAATATGGGAACTTTTGGTTTTTAAGTATGACTCTGTGAGAATTTCTTCTTTTGAGCAGTGAAGTGAGGAGATAAAAGACAACATTCAAAGAGCATCTTCTCTGTGTCAGGCGTCACGAGAGGGCTGACGACACGGAGGGGATAATTTATAGTCCATGCCCTTCAGGGGCTCAGTCGAGAAAGTCTAAAAAGGATCATGACACAAATTAAGAAATGGTGTCGAAGAAGACCCTGAGAATGAAAAGACAAGCGCAATCTGGAAGATAAATTACAAATGATATGTACACAAAGAACTTACATGCGGAATACACAGAGAGCTCTTGAAACTCAAAAATAAGAAAACAAACAGTTCAATTTAAAATTGGACAAAAGACGTGAACGTATATTTCACCAAGGAAGATGTACAGATGGTAAACAAGCATGTGAAAAGATGGTCGGCCTCATTAGCTTCACTGAGGACACGCAAATTAAAATCACAGTCTAATACACCACGAATCAGTTAGAACGGCTAAAATTAAAAAGACTGGCTGTAAAAGAAGCTGGACAACAAAAGAACATACTGTGTACTTCCATTTGTAAAGAATTCTAGAAGATGCGAACTAATTTATGGTGACAAGACGCAGATCAGTGGTTACCTGTGGAAGGACGTGGGGAAAGGGGCCCCAGGTGATGAACAGGCTCATGATCACGAACTCCGTGGTGGTTTCACGGTGCATACGTGTGTCAAACGTATTGAATCCTGTAGTTAAAAGGCATGGAATTTACTGGACATCAATTATGGATCAATCAAACTGTTAAGAAAAATAAGTGCTGCTTAAAAGCCATCCGTAGGTAGCTATGGTAGTAAGGAAAGAGTGTGCCCCCAGGAAAGCTGGTAGGCCAGAAGTCTAGGACTCACCTCTTTCTTCAGTCCATTTGACTTGTCTCTCTCATTCCAAGACTGGAGGCTGCCTTGAAGCAGGGTCAGAGTCTGGAATTCTAATGCTCCAGAAACAGGATCATGCTCACAGCACTGCTCTGATGGCTTCAGATAGCCCGGAGTACTCACATCCACATACCCATTGGTGCTAGAAACCAAACTCCAGGCATCACCAGTATTTGCAGAGCCGTGATCTAGAGAGAAAAACAGTGTAAGCAAGCTGATGCTGAAGCTGCAGCAAGGTAGGCACAGAGCTAGGGGCGGATGGTTTGGGGGCCACAGGACACAGTAGTTGAGAAGTCGAGAAGGGTCTAAATGAAAGCGAGAAGCCCAGGGTGTCCCTGAAGCCTTCTCCCTCTATACAGGAGCTAGTTTCTACCCTCCACGATGGGATAGGACAGGGAACACAAGTCCCAAGGGAATCCAAGACAGTGTTTAAGGGGGTCTGGGGTCGCGACTTTGCCAGCCAGACTGAGAGAAAGCCAGTGTAGAACTGTGGCCTCCAAAGTGGGATTAGCGTAGCCCAGTAATATATACAGTGATTTTTTTCTTTAAATAATAAGAAATAAATCAGTAATGGTTGTGGGGATAATCTTGTTCCTATGTATTTATTTAAAAATTGTGGCCAGGAATGGTAGCTTATGACTGTAATCCTAGCACTCTGGGAAGTCAAAGTGGGTTGATTGCCGAGCTCAGGAATTTGAGATCAGCCTGAGAAAAAGCAAGACACCATTCTCTTAAAATAGCTGGTTGTGGCAGGTGCCTGTAGTTCCAGAAACTTGGGAGGCTGAAGCAAGAGGATCACTTGAGCCCAAGAGTTTGAGTTTGCTGTGAACTATAACGCTATGTGTGACACTTTACTGAGGGTGACAAAGTGAGACTCCGTCTCAAAACTAAACAAACAAACAAATAAATAAAAATGAATAGACATATATGGGGATTGATATACAATTTCATTTTCAACAGAGTGTGCAATCAAAAGCGTTTGGAGGCTCAATACCTGTGGCTCAAGAAACTAAGGCACCAGCCACATATACCAGAGCTGGCGGGTTCAAATCCAGCCTGGACCTGCCAAACAACAATGACAACTGCAACCAAAAAATAGCCAGGTGTTGTGGTGGGTGCCTGTAGTCCCAGCTACTTGGGAGGCTGAGGCAAAAGAATCACTTAAGCCCAGGAGTTGGAGGTTGCTGTGAGCTGTGATGCCATAGCACTCTACTGAGGGCGACAGCTTAAGGCTCTCTCTCAAAAAAAAAAATTAAAAGAAAAAGTGTTTGGAGATCACAATTGTGAGATGTGTCTTTCTGTGCTTGGCTCATTTCACTTAATAGAATATTCTCCAGCTCCACTCAGGTGGTTGCAAATGGCAGAATTTCATTCTTTTGGGGGACTACATAGTATCCCATTGTGTCTACATACCACAATTTCTTTATCCATTTATCCACTGGTGAACACTTAGGTTTATTCCAAATCTTGGCTATTATGAATAGTGCTCCAATAAACATGGGCATGCAGTTGTCTTTTCAATATGCCAAATTCCCTACTTTTGGATATACATGGATAATTATAAAAGTTTTGAGATATACAAAAATTAAGAAATATTAAATCTGTGTGGACAGAAAAAAGGAAGCCCTTCCAGCACACTGATAAGCTGAGCAAGTTGAAACTTGCACAAGTGAATCATAAAGGATGCTGTCAACTGTGTTTCCTAAAAGTGAAATAATGGACCATAACACAGTCTGTCTCAAAACTTATATACCCAGCAGTGGGGTTGCTGGGTCATGCGGTAGTTCTATTTTCAATGTTTTTGAGATTCCTTCATACTGTTTTCTCTGGATGGTTGCAATAATGTACATTCCCACCAACACTGTGCTGCTGTCCACTGGCCTAGTCAGAGACACAGAGGCAGACACTGCAGATGAAATTAATGATTTATTAAGGGATGGCTGGTGCTCGCTCAGGCACAGCAGCAATTGACCATCTTTACTCACTTTCTTATATACCCAAATTCATCAGATAAAAATAATTCAAGAACAAGGGACACAAAAGGTAAAGATTTCTTATCAGAGTTAATCCAGCAAAGTACGTACACACCTTTATAAACCAAGAATATCTTGTTTACAGACACACAACAATGGAGATGAACCACAAAGGGCGGGGTTGTCTGTTCTGTTTGCCCACTTCTCCATATGATTAACTGAAAGTTTTTGTGTAAATAGAGGTAGGGGATTAAGTGCAATGGTCCATTGCCCCAGGCAGATGCTCTGTCTCCAGCTATGACTTGGTGAGGGTCTCCAGTACATTCTTTCCTTTAAGGTGTGACTGCAGCCCAAGTACTGGAAATGTTCCTTCTCAGAGGCTCGTGACTTCAAGGAGCACAAATGAAATGGATTCACCTTACAAGAGTTCAGTGGACTATGCCCCTTCACAGTGTACAAGAGTTCCCCTTTCTCCACATCCCCCCAGTGTTCCTTATTGCCAGTCTTTTTGATAAAAGTCATTTTAACTGGGGTGAGATATCTCATTGTAGTTTTTATTTGCATTTCTCTGATGACTAATGATGTTGAGCATTTTTTCATAGGCCTGCTGGCCATTTGTATGCCTTCTTTTGAGAAATGTCTATTAGGATTCTTTGCCCAATTTTACATCAGATTATTTGACTTTTTCCTATTGAGTTGCTGGAGTTCCTCATAGACTCTAGTTATTAATCCCTTGCCAGAAGGGAAGTTTGCAAATATTTTTTCCATTTAGATGGGTTGTCTCTTCATTTTGTTGATTGTTTCCTTTGTAGTGCAGAAGGTTTTCAGCTTGATGGGATCCCTTTTGTCCAATATTGCATTGGTTGCCTGTGACTTGCGGGTATTTGTTACTAAGGAAATCAATGTATAGACCAATGTCCTGAAGCCTTTCCCCAATGTTTTCTTTTAGTAATTTCATACTTTCAGGTCTCAGGTTTAAGTCCTCAGCTATTTTGATTTTATTTTATACATAAAATAAAATACATATTTTATACGTATTTTATTTTATTTATACATAACAAGAGACAAGGATGTAGTTTCAGTTTCTGCATATGGATATCCAGTTTTCCCAGCACCATTGCTGAAGAGACTATCTTTTCCCCACTGAATGTTCTTGGCACTTTTGTCAAAGAAAAGTTCTCTATAGGTTGAAAGAGCTACCATTGCTAAACTCCTGTATTAACCAACACTAGGACTACCTGCTTTGGGGCCTCTCGCTATGTAAAATAAAACTCCTATTTTTTGAGTCAGTTTTATCTGGATATTTTGTTATGCACAGGCACATTTCCTAACTGATTCATGAGTAACAAGCTCTGTTAATAAAAAGGAGAAATAAACACACCCAAAGCCTAGTCTAGTTACTACAAATGAGTGTTAAATATAAGTTTTAGGCAAAAAGGCATATCTTAGGGGCTACATAATTCTTATTAGGCAGTAAAATATCAAATATTCTGAAGAGACTCTTTCTTAGATGAACATTCTAAAAACAATATTTTTGTACAGTTCTTCATTCAAGAGTCATGAGAACCATGAATGCTTAGATGTCCAGGAGCAGTCCCAATAGACTGATATTTTTTTACCACTGTCGATGCATAGAGACTGCTATGACTATCATTTGTTGAGAGAGGAGCCCTCCCAGTTCCTCGGTGGTTATTGTCCGGCAGAATAATTTCCTTCATTGTGACATGGCTGGTAGCACAAACATACAGGGGGGTGAAATGGACTTACCTCCTGTTCTATGTGCTAAGCTTAGCAAGCCAAATGGAATAAAGTAATTGTGTGTCTTTATCTACTTCCTCTGATAATACCCATTAGTGGTACTTAAGATGGAACTGAATATCATAATTTTCATTAGTGTGAAAGGACCCACACATGTCATTTTCCAAACAGCAAGCGAACCATCTTTTGTTAAGCACATTGTTACTGCCACCTGGAAAAATCCTTCTTCTTTATGGTAAGCATGCTGAATGATCCTGAGGTGACAGGGCAGTAGACATAATTGCAGCCTCAATGGACTGTTACAACATAATTTTTCTTCTCTGACTCTTATTTTTCTCATCTGCAAAAGGGAATGATAATGGCTTCTCTAATTCATAAAGTTATGAGGCTCAGATGGCATAACGTATGTGAAAAGGCATTAAGAAGTATCTTGCTGAAAGATACCAGCATGAGGCTAGTGGAAGTGTGTGATATGTTCACACCACTATGTTTCTCTGTGTGGAGGGAGCTGAGATAACTTCAAGAGGGTATTTCTCAAAAATACAGAATCTTCAATATTGGGATTGCTTCTAAAATCAATTGGAAGGAATAAGAATGGGGAAATCCACGGGTGGTGCCTATGGCTAAAGGAGTAGGGCGCCGGCCCAAAATGCCAGAGGTGGCGGGTTCAAACCAAGCCCCACCCCCACCCCCCCAAAAAAAAATAAAAAAAAAAAAAAGAATGGGGAAATCAGAACAAAAATGACAAACACAAAATAAAACAATGGGCCAAGTTTAGCTTTGAAAAACTCAGATTTGCATGTGTTGGGGAATATCAGAGCAAGAGAAAGGGTAGGATCCTTCTAGAAGCTGTCCAGAGAGAAGACTTGGGATAGGAAAGGTCGTGAACCCACTTCTCTCATTATTTCAATTTATCTGACAGTTGTTTTGATGCATGTAATCTCCTTCACTTCAGAAGAAAGTAAAATATGTATAGGTAATCAGGGCACTTTTGGGCATTTTTCCAGTTGCTCCAAGAATCCACAAATCATTTTGTGTGTCCCAAAAGCATCTACTTAAAGAGCAAAGACAGCCACTGGGATAATTTAGTGGATCAGATGCCAGCCACGTGTTCTTGAGACCTGCATTCTTTGTCTGAGCTTGACTTCTCTTTGTTATGAAGAGTCAGAGTGGAAGGGATTTGCCTGAAGCTCTGAAGAAGTGCCCAGCAAGCCAGCTGTCGTCTCCTGTGCTGTAGAATCTTATACAATTGACTGTGGATGTGTGCTATTTATGGTATTATCTCCATGTGGAAAACCGATTCACCTCTTCAGCTTTAGGCTAATGTGCATTTAAACCTTTTTTCCAACAGAAAAATAAATTAGTGCATTCTGTCAAATGTGTGATAAATGGTGTGCCTGTATGGGTTAGGATAAATCAAGCAAGATATACTGGAAAGCAAACATTAAATTTAACTTGGTTCTTCATTTAAATGCTAAATATTAGTGGTCTCCTTATAGATAGATATTAAATGTTAAGCCTGGTAGCTACTGTACATCTATTGGTCAAATTCAATTAATGAATAGCCTTACTATTTGTTATTTTGTGTGATATTTGTAACTGGCAACCGTAAATCACCTTCTGTTATATTTAGCACTCTGGTGTGATGAAGGTGATCTTCTGGGATGATCAGGAGGTGCATTTAGGTGCTGCCAGGTTCTCTCAGCGGTTCAACCATTCGACTGTGTCCCATCCTGTTCTTTTACTTAAGAGAGAGCAAACTTCATTAAATCAAATTTCTTGTTTTCATCAAATCATTAAAATAGTTATTGATTAACTTTCAATAAAAGTGACCATTGTTTTTATTTTTTCTGTGTGACTTTGGTCTCAGTAAGTAGTTATGTCTAAGTGCTTGAATGAAATCTTCAAACACAAAGGAGAAAATGGGATTCAACTGGTTTTAATCTTGAGCAAAGCAAGGGCATAGGCTTGGAATTGAATAAGTGATCTTGATCATCGCCTCCATTATCTTCTAATTTGCACACCCTAGATTACAAAAAGAATAGAGCACAGCCTTTGTGTTTGGCATGTATGTCCAGTTGAATTTGGGGGGCTTTTTGAAGAACTACTTCACTTTGTTGCATTTAGAGAATTTTCTCCCCGAACCAGATGTTATTTAAAGAGTCATCTCACTCTTTACCACTGCCTTTACCACTACCACTCCCTTACCCTGCCTTTCCTGAGGGCCCTGAGCCCAGCATGCTCCCCCCCACAGACACATTTATTCCTTTTTTCTTTCTTTCCCTCCCCCCCTCCCAGGAAACCTCCAATCAAAAGAAATGAAATTTAAAGCAAATTAAGGATGCCTGGACTAAAGCAAGACTGGGATAAGAGCCTTCAATCTAGAGCTAGTTTCTTAGCAAAACCTGTTCGGTGTCTGACATGTCGGATACCTCGGTCATTGCAGGATAGTATTGGGGCAGAATATCCAGTTCTCTTGGATGTTAAAAAGTAAAAAAAAAAAAAAAAAGGAGAGGGTTAGATCATTCAGAGTTTTAGTAGACTAAAAAGATACCTTGAGATACTTTTATTCTTTCTTAGCTCTGGTATTATTAGGCTCTGGAAGCTACACCGTGTTGGCAGGGTCCCCAGGTGTGAGCCACTGCACATGGTCAGGCATTGCAGGTTTATCTATATTGCCAAAACCTACAGTCAGCATTAGAGAAAGGTTGGTAAATGTATGCATATTATCTGGATAGACTATTAAACTGTTATTAAGAGAACAATAATGAAAACTGTAGAATGTGGCCCATATTTACAAGATAGCAATAAGTTGAAAAATTATCAATCTGTCTAATCTACATAAGAATATTGTATGACATGAGTTCGAGACCAGCCTGAGCAAAAGCAAGACCCTGTCAGTATTAAAAAATAGAAAAACAGGCAAGAGGATCGCTTGAGCCTGAGTTGGAGGTTACTGTGACAGCTTGAGACTCTGGCTCAAAGAAAAGAATATTATATGAAAAATATCGTATAAAATACACAAAAAATAGAAATTATGTGAAACTTTTATAACATTCTCTAATGTTATTACTGTAGCATTGTTATAATAAAAATGTAACTTTATAAAGAAAAAGTAGATGGCTGGGTGCTGTAGCTCACGCCCGTAATCCTAACACTCTGGAAGGCCGAGGCGGGTGGATTGCCTGAGCAAAAGTGAGACACTGTCTCTACTAAAAATAGAAAAACTGAGGCAAAGGGATCCCTCGAGCCCAAGAATTGGAGGTTGCTGTGAGCTATGACGCCACAGCACTCTACTCAGGGTGACAGCTTGTTGAGACTCTGTCTCAAAAAAAAAAAAAAAAAAAGTAGATATACAGTATTTCTTGTCAACAAATTTATATTTTCAATGATATATTAGATTTTTCCAGGTGGGTATTTTTCCACCCTTTGGATGCTGGTGCTGTTCAAACTGAGCTTACCATCCAGCCTCAGCCTCATGTTCTGGAAGTTCTTGGGGAAGTTCTTGGCACAGCCTGAGATAGAGGTGCACAGGGCTTGTGGGCCCTGGCACAGCAGTCTTTATTGTGGGAACAAAGGCAGGAAATGTGAGCATAAACTAAAGAAAGCCATAACCTTCAGAACATATGCACGAGTCAACACTGTGGGCTGGGCAGGGCCCTGATCCAGCAAGGCATGTCTCAACAGCACTGGGGAAGCAGTACCTTCCTTCACAGGACGGCTTTCACGGTGGTGATAGATCAGAGGCCGCTCAAGCCTGGGGCTGTTAGAAGACTCACTGCCTTTTCCCTGTTCTCTTTTCCTAGTACTGGAAAGCTGGATCCTTGGGCTAAGACACTGGGGTTCCTGGAAGATGTGTAATTTCTTCAAGAGGGAGCTACTGGATTTTCTGCTCATATAAATCTAGTCTGCAAGGAGGTATTTAGTTAGAGAAAGACAAGAGAGGTGGAAGAGTTAGTGCTCCAAGTAGGTGCAGCGGGTCATATGGATTCCACGGGACATGCTGCCCTTACCCATTGTTTGCTTTTATTCTTATTGCAACAATCTCAGCACAGTTTCGATTTCTTCCCTACTTGTGTCTGGATGACTAGTGTGTATCCTCTAGTAACTAGACTGTGTGGACACCATGAGGGCAGGGACCAGACCAGGTCCTCTGCACGATGACCCAAAGTAAGCATAGAAATAAAATCCAATACAGGGACTTTATTAATTACGGCCTTAAAGTGTTTGGGTATAAATCCAGTCCAGTTAGCCCCTTTCCAAGCCTGATCCCAGACTGCGTTCACAGTCACTTTCTCTAGTAGCTGCAGGGACAGCACCTGAAAGCTGCACTGGAGAGTGGGCATGTGTGCCGGTCAGTTCTGTGTGACAACCTGGTGAGTTTACAGCACTCAGTCATTCAATGAAACACTAATGTTTGTGTTGCTGTGAAGAGAGTTTGTAGATACAATTAATATATCTATATTATGGAGAATAGAGATTAATTTGTCTTCTATATTATTCGCTGTTCCAAGTGAGATCATTTTGTCTCCCCAGGAGATTCTAAACTACTCCAGAGTAGCCACTAGCTCTCTGATCTTGTCTCTGTTTGGCACAAAGTAGGCATTGAGACAGCATTTACCGAGGGAATATTGTTGAGTGAATACTGCGTATCTAGGATGGATGGATAGATAGATGATAGATAGATAGAGCACATAGTTTGAGCTCATTTGTTAAGCTAGATGTAGAGAACCTGCCCAAAGTTCACGCCACTTTTCCCAAGGTTCAGATATAGCAGCCCAGAGCAGTCACAACAACCATGCCCAGACAAATGTCCTTCCAACATTGTCCCCACCCTGCTGGAATGTTGAAGGAAGAGGAAATGAGATACAGTAAACATTGCAGTAATATTTTTCCTGCTTGTAAAAGCAAAGAAGGAGCTTGTCACATAAAATAAAGCAACAGGAAAGTTTATGTAAACTGACTTTTTAACTTGAGAGCAGCAGAGTGGCAGGTCCAGGGTCAGTGCTCTGCAGTGACTAGATAAAGTGACTGTGGACGCAGTCTGCTTCCTTAGCCTGGGATCAGGCCTGGAAAGGGGCTAACTGGACTGGATTTATACCTGAACACTTTAAGGCCCTAATTAATAAAGTCCCTTTATTGGATTTTATTTCTATGCTCACTTTCAGGAAACCAGGCCTAGATTTTAGCTTTTCATATATTTCTACACTAAATCTTAGTATTTGTCTCAATACTGCTGAGTAAAAATACTAAGTAATTCTTAAAATATGCAGCGGTCAATGACTGTAAATCAGTAGAAATTCAACTACACTGTGGCTAGTTTATGGGTGGCTAAATTAAGATGTGATTAGATGGATATTTAGAGGTCAGATATTAATTGGTCTTTCATTAAATGACCCATATTATAAAGCATTAACGAAGATGACATAAGTTTTTTTCTTTGAAGAACTCACAGACCAGAAGAAGACAGACATATAAAAACAATTACAACACTGTAATAGAAGCTTTAACAGGGTGATTTCACAGTGTTATGAAAACACAACGGAGAAACTAACTCAACCTGTAAATGGTGGTTAGTTTCTAAGAGTCATAGAATCCTGCAGTTTTCAAAAGATCTAAGTTTATTTTTCACCTCCAAAATCGCCTCTTTATTTAACTGTGAGAAATAACAGGTTACTATGTAGTTTAAAATGTTAAGATCTGAGGTTTTCAGTATTTGTGCTATGCTTGACTTATCTGTCTCAAGTCCAACTGTATTTGGATACTGAGAATCAGAGGATGGAATTAAGAGCCCAGAGCCAGACTCCTTCGCCTTGAATCCTAGCTCTGTTACTTACTAATTTGTCCAACCATGGCTAAGTTACTTAACCTCTCTGATTTCACTTTCCCCAATTGTAAAATGGAGGATGTAAAAATACAACTATCCCTCACTAATTTTTAAAACCGCCCATGTATTTGAATGGTGTCTCATTTGTTACATTGCATGCTTTGTCTATTTTTTTTAAATGTGTTTGTATTTTTGTTTATTTATTTTATTTTATTATTATTATTTTTTTAGAGACAGAGTCTCACTTTGTCACTCTCGGTAGAGAGCCATGGCATCATAGCTCACAGCAACCTCCAGCTCTTGGGCTTAGGCAATTCTCTTGCCTCAACTTCCTGTGTACCTGGGACTACAGGCACCCGCAACAATGCCCAGCTATTTTTTTGTTGCAGTTTGGCTGCGGTTGGGTTCGAACCTGCCACCTTTGGTATATGGGGCCGGCACCCTACTCACTGAGCCACAGGCGCCACCCTGCATGCTTCTTCTATTACTTTCACACATTTATTTGCTCTTTGGCTATGTAATAATTACAAACGTCAGGCTGTGTAATAATTATAATCCATAATCAGTTTGATTCTCCATTTACTGAATAAGATAAAATCTAAGTCTCTCAAATAGCTCATACAACTTTTCATTGCACTTTGCTATTTTCCATGACATTGTGGAATTTTCAAGAACACATACACTATATAAATATTTGACTAGAAACAAATAAACTGGATGTTGTAGCATTCAAATCCTGGCAGGAAATAGATAGCACAGTGAATTTGGGCAATTTGAATAGAGTTCTTAAAAGGACTATTGACAAAGATGTGGAGAGGACGTAGAAAACCCCAGAGCTAGTGCGGCATCCCTAGCTAGTGCAGGGTGAGGGATAGCCAGGATCCATTTCCATTCCTGGGCTGGAATGGGAGGGAGCTGTTCTCAGAATTCAGAGACTGCTTCACAGGAGCTGTTATCCCTGACAGGAGCTGTTAACCCAGCAGAAAGATGCCTGAGGGAAAGTGTGCTCGGATCTCATCTCTTCTCCCTGTAATCATCTTCAGGTTCTATACACTGGCCAAACCCAACAGAAAGTCAGATAATCATGACACCGTGCATACAGATCAGTCTTCCAGAGCACAGAGCAGGACTGAGGTTGGTAGACAGTAGTTCTGAAGGGGCAAATGAAGGAAAACAGTACAGGAGCCTAGTTATTTAGGGTGGGGGAATTCTATTGCAAAAACAACAAAACCCAAATGATGACATGAAAAAAAACTCTAGACTGGTCAACAGCTTTCACTAACTGACCTAGAAGACTGAATTCAAACCTACAGACAAATGGCTGAAAATCTGAGAAGCATCCAGAAAGAACATCCTCTGAAATGTCCCTTTCAAATGTGGCCATGACAGAGAGTTCACAAGGAATGTCTCCTCCAAAATGTATAACCAAGAGGTAAAGGAAACTAAATGAGGAAGATTTCCCTGGAGCACAGAGCCAAGGTCTGTGGGAAGAAACACCACTGACTGAACAGCAGGGTATCTAATAATCTGGGCTGTTTGCTTCCCATCCACACCTTTCCACATGGAGCTTTTATTGCAGTTGTTCTATTTATTCTCCCACCATTGTATACTGGCTGTATTTGGAACAGAGAGCCTTAGTTTTATGCTTAAGTTTGCAAGGCCACAGAGAATCACAGTCAGACCATTGGAGAGAACCAAATATTACAGAGAGATCCTGGACTTGGATGTGTATTCCACATGAAATGATTAGATGAAAATAAGGAAATGTGTGAATATCACAGAGTCCAGGCTGAGATGAACACTATGGATAGCCTATTCTAGAATGTTTTACAACCTTCTTTCCCTTGCCTTTCTCTACCAAAGAGATTGAAAAGCTAAAACACACACCTTTCCAGACTCTCTTGCAGCTATAGATAACATACTTGTGGCTACTGAAAAGTAGAAAGAAGTTTCTAAGGATGGGTTACTTTCCTTCTTTCTCCCTAGAGTGTAAATATGATGCCTAGAGTTATAGTAGTCATCTTCTGACTGCAATGATGAATTCTGCAGATAATAGAACAAAAAGGTGAAACCTGCTTGTCTGATTTTTATTTAGTGAGTTTTTCAGCCAGTGTGATCATAATCAATTCAGACTTACCTCATATCATGATGATTTAGGTGCCTTTTTTGGCTGTGGCAGCTCTTTAAAAATTATACCATTTCTTGAACAATGTCTCCTTTTGTTGTTTTTGTTGTCCTCATGACTTTTAACCCCCAAATGCTAAGTAGGTATACCATAAGGAGTAAGATTTTGGCATTACAGTTTCAGGCAAAGACATACTCGAATCCTGACCAAACAGTTATTACAGAACCTCATCTAGATCATAAATTCACCATGCTAAGAAGGTTAAAGTTACTAAGATATGTCAGTACTTAAAAAAGTGCCTGCCGCATAATAGCACGGGCAGGGCCAGAGTCATGGGTATGTAGTCCATAGAGTCACACACGTGCAAGGCGTGGCAGGGCCCTCTACTTGGTTTGATGCTCTGCTGGTTTAATGCTCTGTGGCCATCTTGGAATTCTTAATAATCTTTATCTCTAAGTTTGTGTGTTATAATACACGGGTGGAACAGTGGAGCATGCCTGTGAGCAGAGGAGACGCAGGCAGCATGGGTGCTGCCCTGCTTGCATATACTGTAGTATCAGCAATGGCCTGTGAGCACAGACTTCTGGTGGACCCATTTCATATGGGAGTTGAGCAGATGCAGAGCAAGAACAAGGTAATCATGTTACACTTGCAACTCGGTGAGTGAAGATACTGACCACCCAGGAGGGCACGCTTTCTGTGTGAACCAAAACTAGCTTTGAGTGGAGAAAGAAGGCAAACGTTATTCTAAGAAGCACGGATGACCAGGAAACCCTATCCTATCTTTTTAATTCATGTTACTTTCCTGTATTACCTAACCATTTACACCAAAAATTATGATGGACAAGGAAAGGAAACCTATATTTCCTTTTCCTTTCAGGTCTTGTCTTATCAGTAAAACAAAGGTGGAGAGTGTTGATGAGATGTACAGGTTGCAAGGAGCAAAGCAAAAACAGTTGAATGTTAGTTTTGTTCAGTATTTCTTTTCTTTTATTTCTTTCTTTTTTTTTTTTTTTTGAGACAGAATCTTAAGCTGTTGGGTAGTGTGCTGTGGTGTCATAGCTCACAGTAACCTCCAACTCTTGGGCTCAAGAGATCCTCTTGCCTCAGGTTTTCTATTTTTAGTAGAAACAGGGTCTTGCTTTTGCTCAAGCTGGTCTCGAACTCATGAGCTCAAGCAATCCACCTGCCTCAGCCTCCCTGAGTGCTAGGTTTACAGGTGTGAGCCACTGCATCTGGCCTGTTCAGTATTTCTAATGCTCTGGTAAGAAGAAAATACATCTGTACATAGGAGCTCCAAAATACTATACAAATGGTGTAATTTTGGTGAATCCACACATAAGTTAAATGCTCATCTATTTGCATATAAAACTGTCATTGCACAATGTAAAAATGAATGATAAAATGTGTAGTAATAATTTAAAATTTTAATGTTTCTTTACTTAGAAGGACATTAAATAGGAAATTAAAATTACAGGACGAGTTGAGAGAGTGACCACAAAAGAAAGAAAGATTTATATTTTAGTACCTTTAAAAGTACTTTTGTCTTATTTTTTTGACCAGGAGTTCTGTATTTTTATTTTGTACTAGTCTCTGAAAATTGCTATTATAATACTTGGTCCTGAACATGATGAGCATTTTACACAAAGCACATAAACTGGAACTATAAAGTAGCTATAATAAATACTAATCAGACATCCAATTAACAAAAAACACCCCAATATATGGCTCATGAATGGAGGGGACAGAATAAACAACTTTGCTAAGAGCCTATTCTGGCTATAGTGTATAATTTAGCTAAGGATCCAGATCCTGCAATATCTGGAAAAAACAAAACAAAACAAATTCTCTCCCCAATCTAATGTTGGTGCAAGGAAAAGTAGAGCCAAGAGGCAAGAGACCTCTTGGATATCTCTGGGTATCCTGGAGATAGCCTGGGACCCAGGAGGCACCGGGCTCCTGGAGCCCTCCTCAGGCTCTCCCTGTGTAGCCCAGACAATCCGTCCACTGCAAATGTCAGCGTGGATATGGCTGCAGAGGAGCAGATTAGTGGTTGTGGCCCCACCTCAGCCTGTTGTTTTAGATTGTCCCAAGGCAGAGGCCAAGGGAGTGTTGTACAACTGGATCAGACACCCAGGCCTGTTGGTAGAATGCAGAATTTTCAAGATCAGATTCTATGTCCATGATCTAAGACTCGACTGGATCTAAGGCATTGGTTCATAGCCTATGGAATTGAAGCCTACAAAGTTTGTTAAGGAGTTACCCTATCACAGAATCTTTGGGCACATGTCCCCAAAGTCTCGATTGCCCTTGTTGTGGAGGCCTACTGAAATCCTACTGATGCCCTGGCCCCAGGTGCTGTCTCTTGATACCCTAAGCTGCCCTCACCAGTTGCGCTGCCCTCTTCCGAGTTCTTAGTGCTATGAAGGCTCATGTACCCCATACCTATCTGGGGAAAAGACCCCTCCTCCTCACCTGGGCACAGAGGCAGCCATGTCTCTCAATGTCAGAATCCCTTGTGAAAGCTTCTCTCTCCCTGTCTGCCTGCGGCTTCTCTCTTCCATAGGACTCAACCCAAGTTTGCAGGGCTGGCCCCAGGGGACATCACAATGTGTTTCTCCACAGCATCTCCTCCCCACCCAGGAGCTGGGCACCCTCCTCTCTTTTAGCCAGCAGAACAAAGCACACCCTCCTGGCAAGCCTGCCCTGCCAGTTCAACAGACAAGCCTGGTCCTGCCTGAATCCCAGTGGTGAGTCACTGCAGAAAACAGACCGACTGTTCATGTAGTTTACCTTGGATAGCCTCTAGGATCTTAGAGGGACTGAGCAGAAAACCAAAAGCACTTGAAACTGACTTACTATTTGATTTTTAGAGTAATCCATTGGAATTGAGCAGAGATGGTAGAGGAAAATTTATTCATTCATGAATACGGGGTATCGTGCATAATAGGAAAAGAAGATTTTTCTTAATTTTAATTGAGGACACAAAGTTGAGGACGATTGGTGGCAAATAGCCCCCTATTTTAAAGAGAGACACTAAGACATCTCTCTAGGACTCCAAACAGGCTCTGCTGCCTCTTCTAGGTTTAGTGAAGGATTGAAAATGAAGATTTCTTGCAAGTCTGGCCCTTACCTTTCCAGTGGGAGAAGTAGCTACCCACTCCCCACACTCTTCAAGCTGAGTGAGGATTCCTAGTAAACCCCTAGGAAGTAATGGCACTGGAGTGGAGCCTGGTGAGAGAGTTCACAGAGGATTTCATCAGAACATTTGACACATGACTCCCAGAGTTTGGAGGATCTGGAACCTGACTCTTGCCTAGAAAGCAGGCTGGAGGAAGGGTTGCAGCCAGGTGATGCCGGCTGTACTTCCCTCAAGGTGAGGCAGATTCCCTGGGCCATAGTGGCCTGTGTGGCCACCGTCACCCAAAGAGTCTATGCAGGGTACTGCACTGGAAGCAAGATCCGGGGAGCACGTCACATCCTGTAGTGATGGATGTGTCTAAGGGAAGATCCCCAAAGAACCCCGAGAAGAGAAAGCCAGCTTCAGTCACCTGCCATGCAAGGGTGCATCATACCAGGATACAAGGGCACCCATCCGGTCAGACCTTTTTACTCCCCCTGCCCATCCTCTCCCTGCCACCCCCTCCAACCCTGGAGGACACAGTGGGTGCACAGTGAGTGGGAGAGAGAAGCCAGGAGCCAGCGCAGAGAGCTGGGAAGGTGTGAAGCCTGCCGTTCCCCTGGCCCGCTGTTGGTCTGGATGGTGCGGCAGCGCAGCTGGAGGATCTCAGCTCTCATTTTTTTCACACTGAACTCCAGTTAGTTTTGTGTCTGAAAAGAAAACCTTTAATATCTGAAAGGGACTGGAAACTCCTGGTGTGTGCTTAAGCTATCATCCAGGGCCAGAGAAGGGAGATCTGACGGAAGATATCTACAGATCAAACTGGGAGAACAATGAAGGTATCTCCTGCCAGCATCCCACACAGTCCCACTCATTCAACTAACTCACCGTATCTGGGATCCCGGGGAGGAGCTGGAGCGAGACGTAGTTAACGTGCATGGATTTCAAGCAAGTGCCACACTGGAGAAAATTTGAAATGATGTTTACGATGCTACATTTCACTATCAAAACTAGAGCATCAGACCAGGAGTCATCAATCCTGGGTCTCCCTTGTAGTTTCTCTCTGACAACTAAAATTATTTTCTCACTTCAGTGATTCCTTTAGGAGGAAATGCCTAATAACTTTTTTTTATACTTAACCGTCTATCATAACGGTTTTCCATGTTATTTCATATTCTTTTGAGTGTAATATTTAATGATTTTATAATCATACCCTATAAAAAGATATAAGGTTAATACCGTTCTTCTCACTTACAAATAATAAAGCACGTAGATGAACTTTATTCAAGTGTTTTCAAGCTTATTTCTTTTAATTATGTTCCAAGAACCAATTGAACTTTCTAAAGCCTCATTATTGCATTTTGAATTTAAGGTATAATTGATTTTTATTAATTACAGCTTAACAGTGTTTTTGCCCTGTGAATTTCAGAACCTTACTGGTTAGAAAAGGCAATTCTAATCCAAAGCTGGTTTTTTTTTTCCAGGTCAAGAGCTCCTAAATTAGTAATTTATTCTATGAGGCTTCCATTTCTTGTTTTAGTAACAAATTATTGGTGTTAAGTGACTTGTGTTTATTATCCAAACTAGCTCATTTTGCTCTTTATTTCTGTAGTGTATAAGCTACATTAAGAGTAAATTACCTCTAAAACTATTTCTCAATTCAGAATTCTCACTTGGTAGAGTAGCCATCTCAGTGTTATTTTTAGTTTGAGAGATTTTGTCATAATGTATTTACATTACTAGACTCAGAATTGTTTTAAGAATTCACAAGGCTGAGAGAGGTGGCTCATGCCCGTAATCCCAGCATTCTAGAGGCCAAGGCAGGTGGATTGCCTGAGCTCAAGAGTCCTAAACCAGCCTGAGCTAGACTAAGACCCCATTCTCTAAAAATAGCCGGGTATTGTGGCAGGTGCCTGTAGTTCCAGCTACTTGGGAGGCTGAAGCAAAAGGATTACTTGAGTTCAAGAGTTTGAGGTTGCTGTGAGCTGTGATGCTATGACGCTCTACTGAGGGCAACAAAGTGAGACTCTGTTTAAAAAAAAAAAAAAAGAATTCATGGTAATTTTTAATACATTGGTGAGACAATTCTGTGGAAACAAAGTAGTTTACACTACGTATAGGAAAATTTAAGTGGTGAAGTTGCCGCTTATTACCATTTGATAATATTAAATACATTGTATGAATAGAATGAAGCATGGTACAAAATAATTTACTTATAAATGCCACTTATGAAAGAATTAAGTTTTAATTTTCAGAGAAAAGTGAATAGTAGAAAAATGAACAGCCTGACATGTGAATACGAAACAATGTCCATGCGGAAGGCTGATGTTTAAAGGTCTGTATTTGGCTCCATGGTTTTTCATATGTGCAGAACAGGATGGATAAAGGTAGCATAATTCTAAAGTTTAATCTGAATTTTTGGCAATATGTCTTTCGGCAGAGGAAAGTAGACTCTTTTCCCAGTTGCCTTTGGCAATAAAACCCACAGTGACTGATCTTCATGACCTCACCCTGGAATTTGGCTTGAGTGACCAGTTTTAATCAACCTGAAAATAATGCCTCTTTGTCTACTGGAAAACCAACAGCGACAGATTGGCTCTTTCTGCTATAACCATAGCTCATCTGACTAGCTTTGCCCATGAAAATCTGAGGAAAGTGTGGAATACAATTCGAGGAGTTAGTAGTGTGGAAAATCTTAATGAACTCAGTCACCTTGTAATTTAATGGCCAAGAAGCAGCTGTCTGAACAGATTAGCTGTTAAGTCTCAGAGGTAGGGCTGTTTGACCTTAAATTGCATATTTTACAAGTCAGATTTTGCAGAGCAATGTTGTGTCTCTGCTTCCAGTGAGGGGACTGAGCAGCGGCTCCGTTCTGTTGGGTTACGAGCTGCAGAGCACGAGCTGACCTGCGGCTGGCAGACAGACCAAGGCTGGCGTGCTTTCCTAGGTTTCTGGCCATTACAGCTGCTCTATCCAATCAGCGTTTGCTCCCTGTCACTTTTGTTTTCTGAGATGCTACCTCAACGTTCATTTCTAAGCACCAGGGAGATCTGCGGTGGGTAGTAAGAAAAATAACGTTTGTTGTTCTTCGTAGTCTAACAATTATTTCTGAATGTAAGCCTGATGGTGGTGCTGGCTGTCAGCAGACTGTGAGTAAAATAACACAGACACCAAACAGTGCTGCCAAAGGCAGGGCTGAGAAGAACCTGTAGGTATACAGTCGGCAGGACTACTGATGCACTGCCAATATCTGTAACAGAATCCCACTGCACACCGTGACTGCTTCCCTGCGACCAGGTGAGACAAAGTCCTGGCCCCTGAGACATTTGCAGGCATGACGTGTGGAACTTCCCGGTTGTGCCATTACACAGAAGGGATATGTGCTCAGCACCCTTCTCATCAGCTGCTGCCTATACCTGGTGACAGTGACAATCCTGGATCACTCTGATGAGGACAGCCATAGAGATAGTGGAATAACAACATGGAAGGGCTGAAGCCCCGACCCCAAGGAACCATCATCCCAGTTCTGTAACCCTTACACTTAAATTAACGCAGGATGGAAAAACAGTTTCATCAGAAGCACAGGTGCTGTGAGTCTTTGTCTAATAGCAGAATCTACTTCTTAATTAACACAGAGTAATGACAATCAAAAGGAATGATTAAAATCCTAAAAGCATTCAGATCCACACTGTGGAAAAAAAATGCACAGGCAAAACCAAAATCAAACCAAAATGCCTCTCTGAGGATGGTTTGAACTAACTTGCGATGGTGGCCTTCAATTTTCAGTCTCTTTTCTAAAGCCTGGACTCGAGCATCCCTGGAACGCTGCCACATACCACATACTCATCCCTCTCTGTTCTGTTTGTTCAAAGCATCCCTTTCATGTAGCCAGAAAGCTGACCTTGCCTGTCAGTCCTTTACAAGAGCTAGTCCTAGGCTGCTGGTGGCAGCACATAGTTCAGGTTCTTCCTTATTGAATGGTTTTTTAATTATGAGAACAGCACTGTGGGTTTATGAGGTGCCAAAAGAAAAAGTATTTGAGGATGGATTGGAGAGAAAGTCTCCCTAGAAGGAATGGGCAAGGGACCATCCCTTATCAAGGTGCAGACTTTGTACTACACGACTCCAGGGGAATCCAGTCATATATCATCACACGTGTGCTGGTGAGGAGTCACGCTTCCTGTCCTAATTGGCACAAGCTGTCGTATGGGCTGGCACAGTGTTAGGCATAAGTGACACAGCTGGGGCTGAAGACCAAGAGTGGGAGGCTTCCCGGGGATGGGAGAGAAGGTGGCAATCTCCAGAAAAATCTCCCCTTGGTAAAAAGTAGTGGAGATTTGCAGTGCCAGGAGTTTCAGAAGCAAAGGGAAACCATCTAGATCTTGAGGGAACCCTGGAAAGAACACACACATACACACACACAGATCAAGATCCAGCAGTGGATCCTTGAAGTTTGGGTGGAAAGGACACTTGATTAGAAAGACTCCTATGTTTTCAGTCATTGCACTCAACATCCTACCTAGACATTCAAAATGGTAGTGGGGGAATGGAGTGGGGAGAGATTTCCAGCATCATATTCCAACCATTGAAAAAAGCTTGTTTTGGCCTAGTACAGGGCTCACACCTATAATCCTAGCACTCTGGGAGGTCAAAGTGGGTGGATTGCTTGAGTTCAGGAGTTTGAGACCAGCCTGAGCAAGAGGGAGACCTCATCTCTACTAAAAATAGCCAGGTGTTGTGGTGGGCACCTGTAGTCCCAGCTATTTGGGAGTCTGAGGCAAGAGAATCGTTTGAGCCCAAGAGTTTGAGGTTGTTGCTGTGAGCTATGATGTCACAACACTCTATCTAGGGCAGCAGAGTGAGACTTCACCTAAAAAAAAAAAAAGGTAGAAAAATCTTGCTTTTTGTCAAACATATTTAAAGAGGAGTTATCTCATATATGGGTATTTCCAAAAGTTGACAGGAGGAGATGGAAATGGCAACACTTTATGAAATGCATCACCAGAGTTTGGAAACACAACATAATATAGTGTGCTGGAAATTGTAAATTGGCTGCTCAGGTCAAATTTGGCTTTGCAACTGTGTTTTGCTTTGCAGACATAGTATTAATAAAATATATAGGCTCAGCATCTGTAGCACAGTTATTATGGTACCAGCCATACACCAAGGCTGGTGGGTTCAAACCCGGCCCAGGCCAGCTAAACAACAATGACAACTGCAACAAAAAATAGCCGGGCACTGTGGTGGACACCTGTAGTCCCAGCTACTTGGGAGGCTGAGGCAAGAGAATCGCTTAAGCCCAGGAGTTTGAGGTTGTTGTGAGCTGTGACACCACAGCACTCTACCCAGGGTGACAGCTTGAGACTCTGTCTCAAAAAAAAAAAAAAAAAAAAATATATATATATATATATATATATATACACATATATGTGTGTGTGTATATATATATATCTCAACCAGTTGCCAATGTTTAAAAAGAAGGCATTTCACAATGAAATCGGGATTCAAGCCTTCTCTTTTGAAAACTAGCAAATGTGGTGACACTAAACTCATGCTCCGTCGTGGAGATGATCAGTGGACCTGAGTGGAGGCAGCGACCACAATTCCCAGCTCCCCACTGGCCTGCCTCTTTTATGTTATCTTCCTGGCTTCTGTAGGCATTTGACTTTGTTGCCCTTGCTAGATTTGGAACTGGGACTGTATTTCCCCCACAAGGACTTAACTTACTGCTGATAAAGTATGTGCTGCATAAATATTCATTGAATAATGAATGAATGGGTGAATTGATCCTGCCCAAGTTTCACCAAAGTCTGGTGTCAATAATTATCCTCGGGCTAGAATAAGTTATGGGCCACTTAGTTATTTGATCATATTTCCTGGACCTCCACTTCCAGCTAGGTGGCAGGTGAACCGTCTTAAGCCAGATGTCGTGAATCCATCTTTAGGGAGGCAGTTTTTGTAGTCATTACTGATAAGTTTGATGAACGTGGTTGTGCTTTCTGTTTTTATTAAAACCTTTGTTTTCCCATTGATCATATCTTGGTATTTAGGGCCCAATTAAAGTGATTTCTGGACCTAGGCCTTTCTGTTTGTGTTTCTTTGTAAGGCTGCTTTAGATGCTTTGTTCAATAAAAGACGACTTTTTTTTCTGGTGACCTGATTTTGCTTATCAGCTTTTTGAACAATTCTGTGATTTCAGTTATTTCCTCAGGAAACTGTGTTTGACTCCAAATGAAACACTTAAGTGTTTTATCTGCGAGTAACACACAGAGAGCATCCCAAATACACCGACTTTATTTTTGAGTCATTTCAGAGAGAGGACTATTAAGAGAAAACTTGGTGTGGGGGAAACAATGAAGAAAGGAACAGATGAGACTGTTCTGTAGCCTTAGCAGAAGGAATGGGGTGGGGATCCCGAGGGAATAATTAATCTTGGATTACACAGGCATGGAGGAGTATAAATTCAAATGTAAGACTCTTCTAAAATTAAAATAAAGTCATCCAGTCCATGCTTTTGTGGAGAAACCTCTCTGATTCTAGTTTAATATTTTTCTGATGTTTTGCATTGCCCCATTGTGAATTCTCCCTTTTTGTCAAAGTTGGAACAGAGAAGAAAGCTCCCTGGGACTGCAGACTGGTTGGTGCTTCATAAATAAAACAGAAAGGGTTTTAAAGTCCTCCCAGAAGGATACAGTATATTAAAGAAATAATACTAAAATTGTATTCACCTCACTGCCAAGATCTTTTATGTTGCTAAGTGCTAGATATGTCATTCTAAGGTAACTAATAACTGCTCCTCTACTACGATGAAAAAATAAATATTTTCTGCTCTCACCCCGAGTTTGTGTTTCCTGAGCCCCTTTCCAAAGCCCCAGGGAGACAGGGATATTTTCCCCATTCTGTAATCATATGTTCAGTGTCGCTGGCCTAACCACAACCTGTCCAAACAAGAGGTACAGAGAAGTGGATGGAAGAGGTAGGAAAAGAGAAGAAAAGATACAAGGAATCATGTGATGAAACAGCCCCTGGCCCTGGCCAGTCTCTGGGGAGAGAGAAAATTTACTTCATTCATTCATTGACTCATTCACCTACCTATTAGATCCATAAATCCTTTATTAATTTATATTTAGACAAATGTAAGATGAATGAAATCAAAAGACATACAATTGACTGGGGAAATAGTGCCTGGTACATACAAGCACTCCATATTTGTTAGCTATTACGCTTGCTAGAAAATCAGAAAGTATCACAAAGAGCTTCTACAAGTTAATAAGAAAAGGAAAAACATTCCAATAGGAAACTGAACGAGATTTACGAACAGGTAATTTATACAGAAGAAATCCTAATTATTGATAAATATATAAAAATATGCTCAGCCTTAATAGAGGGCAGGGAAAATGCTCATTTAAACAACAATGCTGGACGCCGTGGCTCCTGCCTATAATTCTAGTATTCTGGGAGGTTGAGGTAGGAGGACTGATTGAGGTTAAGAGTTTGAGACCAGCCTGAGCAAGAGTGAGACCCCCCCATCTCTACAGAAAAGAAAAGAAAAGAAAAAAGTAACTGGGAGTGCTGGTGTGTTCTTGTATTCCTAACTACTATGGAGGCTGAAGCAGGGGGGATAGCTTGAGCCCAAGATTGTGAGGTTGTGATAAGCTGTAATGATGCCACTGTCACAACAAAATGACGTATCAGTGGCACAAGTTTAAAAGGGTCTCAGTGAGTATAGGGAGAAATAGTTGCCACAACTTTGGGAAAATAAATATGTTGGTAATTACTAAAACCAAAGGTACACAGGTTCTATTTGGGCTTGTGGTGCATTTGGCTAGAGCTCACAGGCACATGGGGGTTTACGGAGAAAGGTGCAGAGGGTAAGAACTGTACATACCGGGGTGCTTGTGTGCACACAGGGAACCCAGGCGGCACCAGGCTTGGGGAGTGGAGTGACCAGCATAGAGAAGGGTTTAGTACAGAGGACACTCCAGCTGCTGCACGGGCGTAGATAGTTGCAGGGATGAAGGCAGGGAGATCAGGTACCTGGGTGGGTGGAAAAATATAGATGCAAGAACATGAAAGCCTGATGTTGAGGCAGCAGGCCTGAGAGGAGGGGGTGCTGCCAAGACACTGGGGGGGGGGGGGGAGAAAATGAACATCTAAAGGAGTCCATGGGATTGAGATGGTGTAACACCAATGCCTCAGGGGGCAGAGGCAAGAGGGGTGGGAGGAATCCAGAAATAAGGCTCCCCGAGATAGAATAGTGAAATAGCTGAAATTCATATTGTGCCCTTCCTCTTACCTTTTTGATCATTAAATCCCAAGGCCCTCATGCTACCCTGGATCACTCAGAACTCTGCCACTGTCCTCAGCAAACCAGCAGTACTGCAGGCTTGCAAAGTTCCCTCCTTCCAGGCATGAAGCTGTGAGTCGCTATAGGGCAAGGACTGTCCTGTGCAGTATTGTCTTCCTGCCTCTAGCTTCCTGTCTGTCACAAAGAGGTACTCAGTAAGTATTTGCTTATTCTGTACTTTCATGAAGTTATTGAGAAGATAATTAACTAGATCACAGCCAGTTAACTTGTGCTATTCCTGGAGTCAGTTGCTACCCAAAGGAATGTAATATATTTGCAGTGGTGAAATTTCTAGGAGGTGAGGAGCTTTTGGAAAGCTGTCATCCAGGCCTGTCACAAGTTATCCAGCACAGACAATCATTTAGCTAAACTGTATTAACCTGGCTCAGAAGGAAAAAAATCCCAAGCACCATGTTTGATCATGAGAATCCAAAGAAATGATTTAAATAAAAATACCCAGGAGAGGGTAAATAAAGTAGAACCCAAGTATGAGTTCTATAATGATCCTATTCCTGCCTTCCACAAAAAGCGTTTCGCAGAGCAGCAGCGCCCACGTGCATTTGAGGGCTTGTATTTAGTTACATTAATCTGTGGTATTCAAAGGTGTGAATGTCACTTGTTAAAGGGCTCTAGCTTGGACCACAGCCTCAGTATTTCATGCCGTAGCCACTCCCGGCTTCCTACAGGCCAAACTTGCCCTGGGATGACAAAACACTCTCTGGTTTTACTGTCATTCTTCCTCACCCCTTTGCATGATCCCAGGTCTCCTGGGGCCAGCGATGGCTCATTGTGGTCTGTGCTGTGTGTGTTGGCACATTTTCTCCCTGGAGAACCGGACCAAGCTTCCAGAGGGCAGGGGACTGTCTTCCTCTTTACTGAGTCCCCTGTGGGGCTCTGTATTTGTCACATAGTGGGAGCTCTGTAAATGTTGATTTTAGAATAAATCATGGAAAAGGGGAAGACTTTAAGGGTTCCTCCGCCTGGATTGTAAGGAAGCTGTTTCTAGTGGGGGAAGTAAATTCTGAAACCACAAATTTATTACAGACCCCAGAAAGGCCAGGTCTGGCCTGCAAGGATCTGCACTTTTCTTACCCTCATTTGCATTACATATTCAGAAACAAATTCTCAATTACTTATCAATTAATGTAAAAATATAATGTCGGCAAATATGTTACCATTTACTATGCGTCAAGCTGTATGCTCAGTGCTTTGTGTATTTTAATTCTAATTTTCACAATAAACTAGCAAGAGGAATTATTATTTTTGTTTAGCCCAGGAGATAAGAACAACGAGGTTAACTAACTTACTCCAGGCCTCTGGGTTAGTAAGTGGATGGATTCTTTTGGTCTCTAAAATCTTGGTTAAGTCCCAAGGAGGAATGATTTCCTTGTTCCCCTGTCCACAAGCATCAGTGTGGCAGGCACTTGCCTCAGTGCTGAAAAGGCTAAGATGCGGGAGTATTGTAAGTGATCTGATAAAGAAATGTAGAAAACGCTATGGAAAAGGAAGGAAGACACTCCAGCATCAGATGAGGGTCAAGAGCAGGGCACTCTTCTCAAAGGAAGAGATCAGTGAATACAGTTTGAAAAATGGTAGGGATGGTATAGACGAGGAAGAGAAAAAAACTGTTTGGAAAATTGCTAAGCATTGGGGTTTATATCCCGATTTATCTGCACACTAGCTGTGTGATCTTGAAAAAGTTGGTTGACCTCTTTGAGCCTCAGTATACTCATTTTAAAATGAGCAATAATTTATATTGTTGGGGCACTGATGCAAAGCAGGTGGGACACCACACAGGTGAAGCCTCCGTCCCTCGCCTCCAGCCTATTGCTTGGAATGCAGGAGGTGTTCCCAGAGGTCGGTGAAGAGGGTGTGGGAGGACGGTTGTTATCACTAAGGTGGGGTCACTATCAACCTGACTGAAGGTGGAGGCCTGTGGGAGAGCCCCCTGAACAGGTGAGACAGGTGAGGTGGTTGCTGAGTAACCGTAACCCGAGGCAAGAAGAAGGTAGTAGCCGGAACTCAGACACCAGCTGTGGGGAGGAGAGGGGAGGAGATTGGAGAGATTTTGGAGGCTGTAGGTGAAGTAGAAAGAATCTGGTGATTGTTTGGATAGATTATGAATCTGAGGAGAGGGAGGAGCCTTCGCCCAGGTTTCTGGCTCAAGTGCTGTTGCCTGGGTTGGGGGAGGCAGGGAGAGGAAGAGCGGATTTTAGCATAGAGTCTGCAGGCTGACCGGGAGCCCACAGCAGCAGGACTAAGCCCCGTGTAGTGGACACAGCGCCGAAAGGAAGGGGACAGCCAGAGCCCAGGAGCAGCGAGGAAATGGTGTTGGGTATCCCTGACCTCTACCACCACGTCCTGATTAATATTTGTGATCGTGATGAGATGTTAGCACACTGAGACAGTAACCCCCACATTGTTTAGGATGGCATTGTTTTCTTAGCTTTTTCTTAACACCATTTAATCTCAGGAGTTTTACAGTTAATTGTAGAAGCAAACACAGGAAATCGGTGGTTTTGTGTTAGGGGACCTGTGTATATATGGTACTTTAAGTATCTGTCATATTTATGGGAATTGACCCTGTTAGAGTAAACAAGCCCGTGTTTCCATATAAATTTATAGTTGAATAATTAATTTAGGGGTATGACTCTAAATCAGAAAATAGAAGAATATCTTACTAAGCTTATAAACAGGATTAGGGTGGTGCCTGTGACTCAGGGGATAGGGCACCGGCTCCGTGTACTGAGGGTGGCTGGTTTGAACCTGGCCCTGGCCAGCTAAAACAGAATGAGAATTGCAACAAAAAATAGCCAGGCATTGTGGCGGGCACCTGTGGTCCCAGCTACTTGGGAGGCTGAGGCAAGAGAGTCGCTTAAGCCCAGGAGTTTGAGGTTGCTGTGAGCTGTGATGCTACTGTGCTCTACCCAGAGCTACAACTTGAGGCTCTGTCTCAAAAACAAGCAAACAAAGAAAAATGTATTCTCAAATATAGTTGGTTCTCCATATCTTTGGTTCCACATTTGTGGAAAAGATTCAAAGATCAATAAATATTATTTTAAAAAATTGCATCTGAGGCCAGCACAGTGCGTCTCTCCTGTCATCCTAGCACTCTGGGAGGCCGAGGTGGGTGGATGGCTTGAGTTCAAGACCAGCCTGAGCAAGAGTGAGTACACATCTCTGCTAAAAATAGAAAAATTAACCAAGTGTGGTGGCTGGCATCTATAGTCCCAGTTACTCAGGAGGCTGAGGCAGGAAGATCACTTGAACCCAGGAGTTTGAAGTTGCTGTGAGCTATGACACCACGGCACTTTACCCAAGGCAACAGAGTCAGATTCTGTCAAAAAAAAAAAAAAAAAAAAATATATATATATATATAGTATCTGTAATGAACATGTACAGATTTTTTCTTACCATTTTGCCTAAATAATACAGTATAACAAGTATTTACATAGCATTCACATTGTATTAATGCTATCTAGAGCAATCTAGAGATTATTTAAAGTGAACAGGAGGATGTGAGTAGGTTATATGCAAATACTACACCATTTATATCAGGGACTTGAGCATTGGCAATCCCCCAGGGTTACCGAGGGACAAATGTATACATATTATATATATAAATCCATATAATAATAACTATATACTCTCAATATTTACATGCGTGTACATGTATGTGTGTGTGTTCTTCTCACAGAGGAGCAGCAGCTGTAGGCTGACACTGTGCAGAGGGGTTGGGTAGTCTTGTCTGAAAGCTGTTTTTCCACAGCTCTGGTATCCAGTAACCCCCATAGACAACAAAAGGATTTTGCTCCGTGAAGCCTAATTGCTTGCTGAATAAATAAATAAATACATGAAACACTGCGTGTGTTCAATGAAGGTAAATATTGACCTGGACACCATATGTTTGCTGGGGAGCCAGCTGAAGTGTGCTGGCAGGTTCCATCAGTTAGGGCCCTGGCAACCCAGCAAGAGGAGAGACTGAAATCCCCAGACAGCTCCCCCACCGGCGTCTTCATCTTCCCCCATGCTCCGTTCCTCCACCAAAGGCAGTTCACAAAATCAAAAATCCAAAAGAGGAAAAATAGAACGAATATCGTCCAGCTTCAGATGGCCCCATGGGAGTCTAAGGAGGGCAGACATATCTTTGTTTTATTTTACCTTTAATTAAGACAGAAGGGATCACTTCTCGGGCTTTTGGGTGAGATCAAATTTAACAAAGACAGGAGAAATGACTCTATTGGGTCACACCTCTGAGTGTGTGGGCAACCCTAGCATGCCCTGTGGAGGAGCAGAGCTGGTATGATAATGCTATATTGCAAGTTTTGAGGAACCAGCAACTATTTTCCCCAAGAGCTGAACAATTTTACATTCAGGGTTCCAATTTAATTGACCCTTTTGTCAATATACAATGTCTCTTTTGACAGCTTTTGACTTATGGTCTATTTTGTCTAATAATTAGCATAGCCACTCCAACTCTCTTTTGGTTGCAAGGAATATTTTCCCCCCATCAGTTCACTTTAATTTATTTGGATTGAAAGTCAGTTTCTTGTGGACAGTATACAGTTAGGTCATATTTTTTATCCATTCTGCTAATCTCTCTTTGCCTTCAGAGGGAAGAGTTCAATCCATTTACATCTAAGGAATTACTGTGGGGAAGGACTTAATTTCTGTTGCATTGTTATTTGTTTTCTGTACATTTTATTCTATTTTTGTCACTCATACCCATTTTTCTTTCAGCCATTATTGCCAGATTTTGTGTTTAGTTGATTTTTTTGTACTGGTCTATATTGATTACCTTCTCATTTCTGTTTATGTAATATATTTCAGATATTTCCCAGTGGCTACTATAGGGATTACAATTAATATCCTAAATTTATAACAGACTAATATGAACCAGTAACAACTTTACAGCATATAAAAACTCTATACCAGCTCAACGCCTGTAGCTCAAGTGGGTAAGGCGCCAGCCACATACACCAGAGCTGGGGGGTTCAAAACCAGCCCAAGCCTGCAGAACAATGACAACCACAACCAAAAAATAGCCGGGCATGGCGGCGGGCGTCTGTAGTCTCAGGTATTTGGGATACTGAGGCAAGAGAATTGCATAAGCCCAGGAGTTGGAGGTTGCTGTGAGCTGTGACGCCTGGCATTCTACCCAGGGTGATAGCTTCAGACTCTGTCTCAAAAAAACAATAAAAACAAAAAAAACCCTACTCTGTTCCTCTGTCAGCTCCATTTCCCTCTTTTATGTTGATGTCACAAATTACACCTTAATCCCTTGTGTACCCAATAACAGATTTATTATTTTTTAATTAATTTTTCTTTTCAATTATATAGGGAACAAAAAGTAGAGTTTATAAAGCAAACATATAATAGTATTGGCTTTTATGTTTATCCATATAGTTACTTTACTGGGACTCTGTTTCTCTTTCAACTTCAAGTTCTACCTAGTGTCCTTTCAATTCAAACTAAAGGACTCACTTTGGGATTTCTTGTAGGGTTGGTTTATTAGTAACAAACTTTATCATCTTTGGTTTATCTGGTGATGTCTTAATTTTTCCTTTATTTAAAAAAAAGTACTTTGTCCAGATACAGAATTATTAATGGATAGTTTTTTTTCTTTCAGCATTTAAAATGTTACCGCCCTGCTTTCTGTCCTCCATGGTTTCTATAATGTATTTTTTCCTTTATTTTTAAAAAACTAGTTTTTCAGATATAGAATTACTAATTGATAGGTTTTTTTTCTTTTAGCATTTAAAAATGTATCACCTTCCTACATTTTGCCCTCCGTGGTTCGTGATGAAAAGTTAGATGGGATCACGAAGGTCACGTGCCCGTGATGTGATGAGTTGCTTCCTTCCTGATGTTTTCTAGATTCTTTCTTTTTTTGTTTTTTGACAGTTTGTTTATAACATGTCTTAGTGTGGAACTCTGTGTTTCCCACACTGGCAGTAAATTCAACTTATTGAATGTCTAAATTCATAGCTTTCATCAAATTTCATCACAGGTTTTTGACCGTTAGTTTTTGAAATACACTTTCTGTCCCTTTCTCTCTCTTCTCACTCTGAAACCTCTACACTGTGTGCACTGCTTCACTTGAGGGTGTCCACCGGGTATTTGCCTTCTGTTTTCTTCTTCCCTTCCTTTTTCCTTTTCTTCCCCTCTCTCCTCCCCTCTCCTCTCTTCTTGCTCGATAATTAAAAGCTAATATCTTCATTCTTTTTCTCAAATTTCTATAGGTAGAATAGAATGTCCACAGTATCCACATCAGCAAGCTGGCGTTAATTAAATTAAATTGATGTGCTTTATTCAGGGAGCAAACCAGAGTACATTAACCAGGTAAAAGAGGCAACACATTCGAAACTAGGTTAGAACCTAGAAAAGGAGCACAATTTTAAATGAGGGCTGATTTCATTAATCGGTAATTTGACAGATTCTTTATTATTAAAATCTCTTTTCACTTTTGATTAATCCATACTCATTGTAAAACATTCAAATTTTCCTTTTAAAACAGACCAAAAATGGGCTCTCTCATTTGCAAAATCATATAACCTGCTCTTTTTTTACCTCACTGCTTAACTTGGGTAACTTTCTTTTCTTTTTTTTTTTTTTTTTGGCCGGGGCTGAGTTTGAACCGACCACCTCCGGTATATGGGGCCAGTGCCCTACTCCCTTGAGCCACAGGTGCCGCCCAACTTGGGTAACTTTCTATGTAAGTCCATATGCATTTGTTTTATCTTTTCTGGGTGTTCTATTGTATACATACACTATAATTAATTTAATAACTTGAATTGGGCATTAAGATTGTTTTAAAAGTGTTAATGTTATTAACATATTGTAGTAAATTTTATTTTATGTATCTCTGTATCTATTACTTGATAAGGGTGAATTCCTAGATGTTGAATTTCTGGATCAAAGTGTATGCATCTCTAATTTATTGTATTCATGACAGACTGCATTACAGAAAGCCTGAATCAATTTACAATTGAACCAAAAATGTATCAAAATACCCATTCTGTCCTAATCTGGCCAATCTTTTCAATCTCTCTCAATTGAATAGGCCAAAGATATTAATCTGTCATTTTAAAAACTAAAAAAAAAAAAAAAGGACTCGACCTGTCAACTGATTTCCCCATCCCCACTTTTGCTATCTTGCCTCTGAACAGAGAAGGGGACACGGGCTATTTCAAAGTCAAAATTCTAAAGTATTTACACTAAATAAAAACCATATTAATGCATTCACCAGCAAAGATTATCAACTGTGCAAAGTAATTCTCAGTAACCCCCAAGGAACATTTCTTTGGAGATCACAAGGATGAAGAACAAGCTTTGATTGCAGGGAAGTCTTGGGAGAGGATTTCCCTTGAAACATGGGTAACACCCCTGAGGCATTCTAATAAATGGGATCTAAGACTTCAATACGCAGAAGAGAGAGCTGGTTAATGACATAGATGTAACATGAGTCAGAGGCAGGATGGTCTTAAAAACTGGATATGCCTGGGCACATACTATATTAGAACTAAAAGTAGTAAAATGTCCAAATAAACTAGGCAGTCGTGAGACCAAAACAGGAACATTTTCCTTCCTTAATAACTACTCTTTCTGATCTACTTGGCAGGGTCTTCGATATTCTTTTCCTTAACAGAGATTAATTTAATGGATGAGGTAGAAAATAGGGAGGCCTAGTGATGAAGAGTGACCCCCTCGTCACCAAAAAAGTTATTTATAAGTAACTGAGAGCAACATTTATTATTTTTTGAAAACATAATCTTTATAGCAGTGGTTTTGAAGCGGCATAAGCATCACCTGGGAACTTGTTAGAAATGCAAGTTCTCAGACCCTACTCCAGACCTACCAAGTCAGAAACGGAGTGGGCGGAGGAAGGGGAATCAGCACTCTACCAAGTCCTGGTGAGTCTGCTTCATTGTTGTGGCTATGTCAGTAATTATTTACTTATTTATTATCAACAATTTCAAGTTGGTATTTTCCCTTTTGAAGTTATAGTTAACTTTTGAGGTTTGGAAAATGAAAACCTATAAGGAGATGACAGAAGACATACGTTGCTTGAATACATCTTTCTAAAGAGAATATGGTGTTTTGAAAAGAATTCAGAGTATGCCATTTTTATTTATTTATTTTTTGAGACATAGCCTCAAGCTGTCACCCTGGGTAGAGTGCCATGGCATCACAGCTCAAAGTAACCTCTAACTCCTGGGCTTAAGTGATTCTTTTGCCTCTGCCTCCCAAGTAGGTGGGACTACAAGTGCCTGCCACAATGCCCTGCTATTTTTTGGTTGTAGTTGTCATTGTTGTTTGGCAGGCCCTGGCTGGATTTGAACCTGCCAGCTCTGGTGTATGTGGCTGAAGCCTTAGCTGCTTGAGCTACAGGCGCCGAGCCCAGAGTATGGCATTTTGAAGTGAATATTTTAGCAAAGGATGGGGTACTGCTTTACGTAAAGTGAAACCTCTTCTTTTAGAATGAGTAATTTCTATAACCTTTCGTATATGGAACCCCTATACACTTCTATAGAATTATATCCAAGGTTGGACAATTAAGTTCACAAACTCATCCTAGAAAAAGTGCTACCTACCTCATTGCTGAGTATCACCATAGTCACTAGATGGCCAAGGGGGAGTATTTTGAAGGTGACCACAGTGGTATTCACCAATAAGGTATGTACCATTTTTTTCCTAGAATGGATTTGAGAACTTAATTTTCTGACCTTATATATTCTGAATTTGTAATTGGACTCATCTACCTTGGCTCATTATGACCAAATATCATGCTGACCAAAGAAAATATTTTGTTAAAATGTCTCTGAAAAGAGTTCAAGAATTTGACACAAAGCTTCAAATAGAGTGTATTACGTTATGTACAAGTAGAAAGTAATGATTTTCCTGGGGGAAACATATGTTTAAACAGTATCTTGTCAATTTGTTTTTCTGGATAGACAAAATCTTCCTCCTCAAAATTTGAGGAGAATGTATATTCAACTTTTTATGAAACCTCAAAACAGTTATCCAAAGTGGTTGAACCATCTTTCATTCACACTAGCAGTGTATAATAAGAATTCTAATTGCTCCACCCTCTCACCGACAATTGGTTTGGTGGTATGACAGCTTGGTATAGTAGCTACATGTATTCTAGTAGGTCTGTAGTGTTATCTTACCATGACTTTAATTTGCATTTACCTAACGACTAATGAGGTGAAGCATTTTTCCATGTGCTTGTTTGCCATTTGTCTATCTTCAGGTCCAGACATTCTAGCCTTTTTATTTCCAAAAGAAATAAAAGCGTATATTCCTATAAAGACCTGGGTCCTTTTATGGACTGAATTTTGTCTCCTCAAGATTTATACGTTGAAGCCTTACTCCACTGTGACTGAGTTTGAGCAGAGTTTTTCAACCTTCTTTATCTCATAGCATACTTACAGTTAAACCTATAGTTAAACTTTGGCGGCACACTTAAATTATGTTGATCAAAAAAGAGTACAAAAAAGAATATAATCACTGCGCTTTAAACTTCTTTCAAAAATAATTTAATTAATGATCTTCAAACATTTTTGAGGCACAACTAAGATCCTCCCATGGCACAGCAGTGTGCGGTGGCACACTGGTTGAAAATCGCTGGTCTAGAGACAGGGAAGTAAGTTTAAAAGAGATTATAAGAGGGGTGTCCTGATACCATAGGATTAGCGTCCTTATAAGAATAGACCCAGAGTGTGCTTATGCATGCGTGGTCTCCCCTGCCCCCTTCCTTTCTTCCTTGTCTTTTCTCCCTCTCTCCCTCCCTCCCTCCTTCTCCTCCTCTACACAAAGAGGTCATGTGAGCACACAGCAACATGGAGGCTGCCTTTCTACTAGGAAGAGGCACAGAAACCCACCATGATGTTGGCTTTCCAGCTCCCAGAAGTATGAGAAAATGTCTATCATTTAAGCCATCCAGTATTTTGTTACGGCAGTCCTGAGCTAATACAACTTGCATAGCAGCTTTATTTGTATCAAAAACTAGAAACCACCCAAATGACGGGAAACATAAATGATGGTATACACATGCAATGGACTACTGTTGGGCAGTAAAAACACATGAACTGCTTATAGTCACAACATGGATAAATCTCAAAATAACTGCGCTGAGGGAAACAAACCAGACCAAGAAAAAAAGAAGAGAGTACATACACTCTATGATTCCATTTATATAAACTCCAGAAAATGTAGATAACTGGTGATGACAGAAAGCAGATCTGTGGTTGGCTGGGAAGTAAAGTGTGGCGAGGAGTGAGTGGGCTGGAGGGCTTACAAGGTACAGGAGGAGCTTTAGGGGGTGATGGGTGATGGTTTCATGGGGGTACACTACATACCAAAACTTACCAACTTGTATGCATTAAATATGTGCAATTTATTGTATGTCAGTTACACTCAATAAAGTTGCTTTTGAAAACCCTATGGAATCCTATCATCTCCAGGAAGCCCTAATTTTGTGTTAAATAGTATGTAAGTTTTCTTTTCTCTAGAGCCTGATAAATGGAAAAGACTGCCTCACTCAGAAAAGGCTGTTGTATGTATAAAACATCATGATTTTGCACCTTTCCTTGTGAGGAGCCTGGAACAGAGTCCCTGACTCACCCCACACCCCCAGCCTTTCCATTACCATTGGAAGTAAAAAGACAAAAACCCCAAAATTCCCCCAAACCAAATCAAACAGCCACAAAACAAGTGACAGCAAAACTCAGAAACAGATGGTTACACTGGGATGTTTCAGTTTTGCAAGCTTAGCTATTGTGCTAAAGAATGAAAATATGTTATGACAACTTTATTATTTATTTGAAAGTATTAATGGGGTACCAATGTTTTAGGGTACAAGGATCATTGTTATAATGTGTGAGTCCTTGCTACAGGTATGTTCATCACCCAGGTAGTTTTCATATTACCTATAGGTTGGTTTATGCCCCCCCTTAATTTCCACTGAGCTTTATTTCCCTCTGTGTAGATGCACACATGTTCTCCAGTTAGTCCCAACTTAATAGTATGGTGTTTGTTTTTCCATTCTTTAGACTTAATTTAGGAGAATAGTCTGCAGTTCCAGATTGCTACAAAAGGCACTATTTTGCCTTTCTTTATGGCTGAGTACTTCATGGTGTGTGTGTGTGTGTGTGTTCAGACATGTCACATTTTATTAACCCACGCATAAATTTAGGGGCTTTTAGATTGATTCTACATCTTTGTGGTTGTGAATTGTGCTGTAATAAACATTTGAGTGCAGGTGTGTTATGATACCTTTCACTCACATTTGATCATTGGTGTCAGGAATACTATATATTACAGATATACTATATATAATACATAGTATACATATATTATATATAGTATTATATTATATAGTATATAGTATATATATATTACAGATAAAGCAAAACCTCCACAGGTAGAGAATGCTAAAATCTAGAATAACAAGGTGTCAGCTGGTAAGTCAGGCAAAACTTTGACAATAAAACCCAAAGTGGAACACAGAATTTGATTAAAAATTTAAAACCTGCTTGGATTTCACAGAAAGCTCAGAAGATAAAATAGGGTTTTATTCATAGGTAAGGTTTGTGCCAAACATGTATTTTATATCACACTTGGGGGTTCTGCGGATCCCCATTCAGATAGGGCCACAATAGCAGGAAAGGATGAGGCTCCTTCCAGAAGGCCCTTTGTGGCGAATTACTGTGGGAGGAAACTCTCAAAGGTGCAAGTTTCTACAGTGCTGCGTAGAAAATTTTTTTTTGGCTTTGGTTTAAGCTCTCGGGTCCTAGGTGTAAAGTAAATTTTTTGAACTTTGGCTACCTAGCCAACAAGTGGTGGAGGAGGGAAACTAAAACTACGCCTGATGCCAAAGCTCTTGCTCTTTCTGATACTCAGTAGAGGAAAGTTTTCTGGGAGGCCTCCCATCAACCCTGCGCCGCGTCCTCCCTTGCATTTCCCGTAACTGCCGCTCCAATCAACTCGCTGCGGGTGCCCAGCTGGAGAGCACAGATTGCACCTGCTCCGAAGCCCACAGGGACCCGGGCCTTGTCCGCAGCTCAGCCTCGGCTGCCGGTGCACGGATACAAGGACCCACCAGGGGTCACTGCAGCCTCAGAGCTATTGTGCCCGCCAGTCCCGGACGCCGCCGGCCTCGCGGAGGGCGTGGGGCTGGGATCGCCGAACGCCGGGGTCGGAGCCGGCCTGCCCCTGGCCTCCCACGGCGACCTCGAGTCTCCCTGGGAGACAGCCACGGCGCGTCGCGGCCAGCCCCTCTGCTCCGCGCAGCGTGCGGCTCCCTCGCGCCGCCCCGCGCCCGGCTGTACCCCACCTGGGGGCGCCCCCGCTGTCGCCGGCCGCCCCCGGCTTCGCTCCTGGCTATTTTGAAGACGCCCGGCGGCACCTGGGCTGCTCCCGCCTGGGGCGCCACCCGTGGCGCTGCCGAGAGAACTTTTCACTTTCCGCGGAGCCGGCGCGGCCTGGTGCGCCCCGGGCACACCCCCGCCCGCCGCGCTCTCAGCCCGGGCGCCCGCTTCTGCGCCCGCAGGACCCCTGAGCCCCGGCTTTTCCGAATGTTCTGCAGAATCAGCACCCCGCCGCCGCCTCGGGGCGTTCCTGGAGGCAAGGCTTGAACTTGGCCATACACGGTCCCCCGTGATGAGCTCGAGGGTCCCCAGACTGGAGCCGCGCCCCGGGACGAGCTGACCTTCCCTGGCTGGTCTCGGTAAGGAGCCCGTTGTCCTTTCCAACCCTCTCCCGGCTTCTCAGTGCCCGTGGGTTGAGAGTGGCGGCGGCGGACTGAGTGACGACCCTCGCTTCTGTCCTCGCACCCCTGGCTGGGGCGTCGCGGATACCCCGGACACATAGAAAAGCCCAGCGCCCCGCACTCGGCGGACCGCACCGGGGCCGCGGGGCGGGTCGGAGCTGGGACCCGCGGGCCGAAGGGAGGCCGGCGCGTCGCTGCAGCGCTCGCAGCGGAGCAGTCGGCGGGAGCTGCGGAGCTACCAGGAGCCGCCAAGTCCGGGAAGGGCCTCGAATTCTCGTCCCTCCCTCTTCTTGTTTCTTGCCCCCATTGCCGGGCGACTTCTGTCGTCCCCCGGATCGCGGGAGGGGCCGCGGCGCCCCCGCCTTCGGAGGAGCGGGAGCCGCAGGATGCGCGGGGACGCGCCGCCGCCCTGCACGCCCAGTTCCGCCGGCGTCTCCCCCGCGGCTCCCGGGAGCTGACTCTCCGGCGCGGGCTCTCCCCGGCTCGTCCGCGCTGCTCGCTCCGCGCCGCGCCGGGCGCCTCGGCCTCGGCTCGGACCCCGCGGGCAGCCGCCGCTCCTGCCCTGCCCGGGACAATAAATTAATGCGTCACGCTTGAGGGCAAGCGGCGGCTGGGCGCCCGGGTAGCGGCTTTCTCGCCTGGCTGGAGACGGCCACAGCCGACATGGGCTGTTTCTGCGCTGTTCCGGAAGAATTTTACTGCGAAGTTTTGCTCCTGGACGAATCCAAGTTAACCCTCACCACCCAGCAGCAGGGCATCAAGGTGGGTGCGGCCCGGAGCGCGGGCCGGGTGTCGGTAGCCGGGTGGGCTCGGGGGTCGGCCGCTTTGTCTGAGAGCTGTCACCGGTCCAGGCTGGCGGCCGCGTCCCTGCGCGGGGGACAGGAGAGGCAGCGTCCCTTGTGCTTCCGAGACCGGGCGGACGTGTTAGGCTGTGTTAACTTGCAGCTGCTTCATAATGGAGAATGAGTTTGACATCTTAGAGGTTACCGGACGCACCAACTCCCCGCTGCAATCCAGGTCCTGCCGCAGAGACCAACACTCTTCCCCAAACCCGTCTCTTCCGAGAGCCCCTGGGCCACCCCAGCCCCCGAGAGGCGCGGGATGGTTCGCGCCGGCTGTGCCCCCCGCGGCCCGGGACGGGCGCTCCCTCGGCGTGGTTGGGGGCTCATTTCCAGATAGGGTCATATGGACTAGTTCACTCCTGGAAACACATCAGGGGGTCTTTGTGTTTGTGTTGCCTGGGTTTACAGCTGGCAACATAATGCTCGTTTGGATAGAAAATATTTTCCTTATCCTCAAGCGAACTGGGTTTATCCGCACATTTGAGTAAACGTCTCTCAGAGCAACTCAGTAATAACTTTGTCATTAAAAAGCAATTACTACGTTAACCCAGAGAACCTAGACTAAAAGGCAGCGGAGCTTGCAGGATCCACTTCCTTGATTTTGATAAGTACTTACTTATGTTTATAGTTGACAACCTGACTCGCGCGCCTGCGCGCTTGTTGTGCTCTTGCAACAATGTAACCACCTGGAGATCGGAATCCCGGGCATTTTGTTGTTTTGTTTCCCTTTCTCCTTCAGTTTCAAATCACTAAGGCGTTTTAGATAAGGCGCGGGCTGAGTTTAGCGAAGGGAAACCGCCCCCTCTGTAACAGAGCTGGGCGCCTGACAAGTCCTGCGTTCAGGCTGCTGCATACACTCTCCTAAGCTCGTCATCTCAGAAGCGAATCCTAACGGGGTAGGCCCTGGGCATTGCCTTTGTGAATCAGTTTTTACATAGCTTTGTACACACTAAAACTGTTCCTGGGCTAAAAGTTTCAGCGTTGACGTTGCCCTTGTTAGTGTACAGAATTCTGATTTCTTTGGTGTAATTATTTTGCAGAAAGGGGCAGGAAACGACCAGTTAAAGCTCCAGATTAACCCTTTCCTTTAGGACATTGTTTTGAATATAATGTTACCCCAGTAATTAGCGAGACTCAATCAGAATTTCAGTTGGTATTTCCTTTAAAAACCCATAAAACACACTGTTGGAGGAAAGTGTTCATTTTGTATTTTAAACCTTATGTTCTAAAATATCACCCTCCCTCACCTGTCCTGTGAAATCAGGAAAAGAACTTAGTGGATAATGTAATGGTTCGTGAATAATATAGGCAAAAGAAACAACACATCCTAAATTACTGATATGTGAATCTGGGATATATGAATCTTCATAGTGTGAGGGTAGAAACAATTAGGGAACAGTAACTAATGATCCAATGCGAAAACAACAGAGACATCGTTTTGTGCAAAGTCTAAATTATGTGGAGCCTAAAGTAATCTGGAGTGTGAGCTTCCTATTTAATCATGAAAGCCTGTCTCTGTCAGCTGTGGAGCATGTACATTATTCTGTCAAGAGAGAAGCCAAGACTTGGGATCAAATGGAATAATTTTGTCAAAGAAAGATGAATTGAAAATTGTGATCCATAATTACTTTTTATAACCCAGTGGTGCTTATCTTGTTTTACAAATAGTTTGAAAATTGGTGAGTGATTCAAAGGCAGCAGCAACCTTATAATACTGTTATTTTGGATGTAGGCTAGATAACCAAACGATAATTTAAGCAGGCTTTTGTTGGAAGTAATCATTTCCCAATAGGCTTGGCCTTTTTTGGTGTCACAAAAGCATGCCACAATTATTTTGATGGCCATGTGTGTAACACAGATGTTGTCTGAAGTTAACCACATTATATGCAACTACCATGCTGTCATAAAAAAATGTGTGTTAAGCTCCTGTTGACTTGTGGTATGTACTCAGTTAAACATTTTATTGTTTTGAAATTTCCCAACATTACATGGGTATATATAGTAACATTTGATTATGTGATTTGCTTTTGTTTATTTTAGGTCAAAGGTGTAAGTATACCTTTCACCCAGACACTGTGGGTTGTATCTGCTGGGTATGAACTTACCCATCTCTTCCTTCCCCCATCACCTGTTTGAATTCTATATGTGCAAATATGTGTTGATCAACTACGTAGTTCCAATTTAATATTGAGTACATGTGGTGTTCGTCCATTCTTGCGATATCTGAGTTAAACGTGTATATTTCTAAAAGGTATAAAACATAAAAAAGCATCTTTCATGTAGATGATATTCAAACATTGAACATATACATGTCATTCGATATGTATTTGACATTTTCTTTGACTTTTTCCTAATTTTCTTATATTATGGTGCCTAAGTACAGTTAATATATATTTCATTAATTTGATAAAATTAACTCCTATTGTAGTTTGTAAATGAAAAAGTAAACAATTACTTCAGAGTTAATATTGCGATATCTCTGGGATAGGACATTTAATAATTTTGATTATTACTAAATAAAGCCAAAGCGAAGCAGGCAGCATCAAATTTGCCCAACTTCCCCTGAAATTAAGCTTTTAGAAAGGTCTCTAGTTGTAAATTTTTTCATAAGTATTTTCTAATATTTATTTTATGGTGACTGTTTTTCCTATTTTGAATGAGATGAAGCCAGTTAATTTTGTGTTAAAATTATTCACATGTTTTATCCCTTATTTAAAAGGAATTTTCCCTATATACTTATTTAGGAATTTTTGCTTATAATAATGTTTTTAAAAAAAAATTTTTTTTTAATTGTGGTAACTACTTTATTGAGATGTAATTTACATACTGTATAATTCACTCATTTAATGTGTACAATATAATGCAGATGTACTCTTATTTATTTATTTATTTATTTATTTGTTGTTGCATTTTGGCCGGGGCTGGGTTTGAACCTACCACCCTCGGTATATGGGACCAGCACCCTACTCACTGAACCACAGGCACTGCCCTTATAATAATGTTAAAATAATGTATTGTGAGTCAGAAAAAGATTAATTATAGTAAATTAAAGTAGAAGTATGAGTGAAACTTGGTAAAACATTTTGTGTGCCATTTTGAAAAACACCCTAAGAACTACATTATAAATTGAAGTTAGTCATGAAGTGATTTTCTGCAACTTAGATCCAAGTTTTTTATTGACTTTAGGAAAGTATTGATGTGCCACCATTTATAGCATTTCAACCTGAAGATAATAATTTATACATCTTATATATTAAGATGAGTATCATTTAAATGGAAAATAATTTTCTAAAAAAAATCAGTAAAGTTAAAAAATCAGGAAAGTGTACCTTTGTATCCATATTAATGTTATATAGGTATTTGCAGTCTTAACTTGCTTTTAGAAGTAACCTCACCTTGACAAACAGGAAGTCTTTTCCTTGCAGTTCACAGTTTGAGCCCTATTCAAGATTTAAGAATCCAGGTTTATAGAAGCTTTTAGCTGTTTGTTCTCTTCTACTATCTCTGGTGTTTATTCAAGTAAGGATTTTTGCTGTGGTTGGTCTCAGTTTTTGAGTAATGTTTGTTCTGGGAAACTTTTGTCCTGTAGTTTTCTGTGCTGGGGGAGGTAGAGATCTTTCTTTTTTGTTCTCTTAGAAAGCAAAACTTGAATGTGGTTCAGGGTACTTTTACACGTGTCACTTGGTTAGCAAAAGATTTTCAGGAAAAAGCAAGGTTTGATTATCAATTTTGTCCTTGAAATTGCTGCTGTAAGTGTGGATTAGATTAGCATTTTCCTTTCAGCAAGACGTTAGTCCTTGGAATGGTAATGTGAGGTATGCTGAGGAGCTTATTTTTCTCTACATGTATTAACTAAATTAACAAAACCCATATGACAGTAAGATAAACTCCATTTTAACTTTTTAAAATGTTTTTTAAAAGAGATATACCATTCCGTTCACCCAGTTTACTGTTAAATAATGTTATCTCTTCGTCACCCTGAGGCTCCTGTGGGGAGAATATTTTGAGTCAGTTTTGATGCTTTGATCACTTTTTATTATAATTAAACTAGAAAAACAATTATAAATTGGGGGCTTAAGGTATACGTATCTCACCAAACATTGTACTTTTCATTCTATTTGGACTGGTAAAGAAAACGTCTTAGGAGAGTGGGAAAAAAGGACAACGCAAATTTTATTAAGTCTGTGTGTGAATACCTATGCTTTTTGGTACAAGCTGTGTGAGATACAAAGTTAAGGACCTTATAAACGTAAATTGAAGCAAGTAAGCATGCTTTGCATAACAGCATTTCTGTTATTATGAAATGGCTATAGGTCTTGGTCCCGTTAGTAAATTTGATGTTACTGGAATAGAAAGTGACCCTCCTCCACTCTACATCCAGGTTTCTAAAATTCAAATGTGATTTCCACATTGTGGCTCCGTGTACTGAACTAGTATATGAATTAGTATATAATTGGTATATAAATACCTCTTCAATTTTATAAGATTTTTTTCTTGAAAAAAAAAATTAGTCAGTATACCTTTTATTATCGATGATTTGAATGTGATTTTAAAACCCCTTCAGGGGGAAAGCATTGTTTGTTCCCTCCAGTAGCCTCGTGGCTGTTGTGGCTGACCTTCTTTAGGTGCTTAATGCTATTCCTGGTTGAGGGTGAGCCTTGGTTTTTGTGGCCCAGTGACTAAGTTCTTGTGTCTATAATGGTAAGCTTGAACCAAAGTTGGCCTGATGCAGGGCTTTGGTTGCTTCTGAGCATGGGATAAGGCTAAATCTGTCAGGACAGAAGTCCAGACTCCACTGTGATTAGTCATGTGGACAGTGGTTTGCTATTTTTAATAAGACACTTAAAAACAGGGTAGGAAACTCACCTTTTCTATGGTGGTTGGTGTCAGCCTTATCCCTGACAGTAAAGCCGGACTGTCCCGTCCATTGTAGGGCACTTAGCAGGGTCCCTAGCCTCCAGACACCAGCAGTACCTCTTCCCCTATTGTGACAACCAAAAATGTGCTCAAATGTGGCCAGGTGTCTCCTGATGGGCAAAATCAGCCCTGCTTAAGAACCACTGGCATGGCGGACAACAGCTTTCTTCATTCTTCAGTCTGGGGGATTTGGTCTTCCACACTCGAAGCAGGATAACTTCTGCATGCTTTCTGTTTGTTCCATTTTTTCCTTCTCTTTTGGAAAAATTTTTGAGTTTTACCTGATATTTGGAGAAGACAATATGATATTTGTGTCTCTAACTTACCTCATGTTCTTATATTCAGAGCAATATCTGAAATGATTAAAGCATGCGCCTGCAGTCACTACCCCTGGGCTTAAAATTTGGCGCCATTGAGGACTTACTGCCAAAGTAGCCTTCCGAGAGGTACTTACCTTTCTGCAGATTTTAGCGTTGTCCTTCTTCTCATCCTCATCTTCCCCTGGTTGTTGTTCCTGCCTAGAGATAAAGTCTATATTTCACTGTTTGTCTTACCACCTGAGCTAGCTGTGCCTGCCCTAGCAACTTGCTCTGTTTCCCAAACATCCCAGACTCTCTTGAGACTATGCCTGGGATTCCTGTGGATTGGTGTGTGCGTTTATCTTCCCCTGAACACATCCTCCCCTGAACCATCCTTTACGACTTGACTCAAGGCCATCTGCTAGGCAGTGGTCAGCTCAGCCTGACCAGGCAGCGCTCAGCGCTGGTCTGCACCTCACACTGTTAGGGCACCTGCCATACTGCAGGCATTATCTCTGGATGCATCTGTCTCCTCCAGCATCCTGTGAGCCCCCGTCTGTGCTCCTTAGCAGCCAGAGCTGTGTGCCTCCTGTAATAGGTGCTTATTAACTGTAATTTGATAGAAAATGAATGGAATGATATAGTTGGAATAGGCCATATTGAAAATCTTCCAGATAAAGAGGTTCCTTTGCCATTTTGTGTTTACTAGAAAAGACCCTGGAATGAAGTGAATCTCACTGTGAAAGATCTGTTGCCAAGATACTCTGATTTTTATATTGATAATAGGTAGAAAATGAGATAGTATAGTGGACTGAGTGCCTGTGATGCTGACTGGCAGCTGTTTCAGAAAACACGAGTCCCTCATTTTTGTATTGCAGAGGTAACTGCCAAGTCTTTCTCTCTCTTTTCTAAATGTAACTTTCTCTTCTAACCTGAGTCTTTGGAAGAGGGCTATTTCCTGAATGGATAATAGATCCCCAAACTTCAGCGGCTTTCCCCCCTTATCTCCTATTCTTTCAGCTGTCTGAGAACAGTGTTGTTTGGTTTACTCTTGAAGCTGCACAAACTTAATCTGATGCCATTCTGAGGTTTAATGGAAAAGATAGTGTACGTAAGTTAAATATTGAGCTTTTCTGAAAAATGTTTTTCATTGTGATGCAAAGTGTGTCTGTCTGCAGGCCTATTATAAACATGACAAGTCTGAGATCAGAGTGGCCGTGTCCCTGTGACCTCTCTGAGATTGACTGCTTTGACCCAGCTTTATCTTTTGACATTTCAGCCACATCTAAAGCTCCAGGTCTGCCTGCTTTGGGTTGTAATGACTAACTGCCATTTGCGTCTGCCCATGACTTTCGTTCTTAAGTCTCCCGTGTAAGATTAAACAGGCACCGGTTATCACATGTTGTGGGCACAACCGAGGTGTGTTAAGTTCAGGAACCAGTCAGTTTACTTTGTGACTCAAAAGCTTGTAACTACCATTTGGGGAGTTGCTACCGTTCCCCAAAATGTGGATTGCATTCCTGTGACCTCTGAGCCATGTCCGCATTTCCTGTTTGTTTTCTTTTTTAGGAGAAATGGTTCTTCTTTAGTGCTGCCTGTTGTTAATCCCTCTCTCTGTAACTAAACACTCTTGGAGGAGAGATTCCCCAAGGGCTGGAAGGGCTCCTCAGGAGACTCCGCTAATGCCAGCGCTTCCAAACGTGTGAAAAGTTTGTTTTCAAGCAGAGGATGTGGACATGCCAAGAGGAAGTTGGAACAAGAGAGATGGGGTGAGGCCAGGAAAACGGAGAAGTGCTGAGCCCTCGCTGGTGGGGACAGTAACTGAAAGGTCAGATGGCAAGGAGGGATCGGCAGGCGGAGACTGACAGAAGAGGGACCCCGGTGCTGCCGTGAATTGTTTACAAAACTACATTCTGAGCGCTGGAGACAGCACAGTGCAATGCCCAGTCCCCAACTTCATGGGGATGATGGTCAGAAGTTGGTTAGAAAGTGTTTAGTGTAGAGCACAGCTGTCCCTGCAAATGGGCGTGAGTGGGGCTCTGGTCCCTAAGTCAGCCCACAGAGGCCAGGTGAGTTTTTGAGCCCTGAAGGTTAGGTCCCACCTTCACCTTCTGTCAGTCCTGTGTATTTGAGGAGCAGTCTGGGACCTTCTGCCGCCTTAACTGTCACTAGTCAAAGTTGTTTTTTCTCTGTCATCTTCACTGCTCCTGATGGGGTGTGACACCCCCCCCCCCC
>CAUYPK010124489.1:0-19391 GCA_963574355.1 Loris lydekkerianus | reverse complement strand
GGGTACAATGTGCTGGTTTTACATACAATTTGAAATGCTTTCATTAAACTGGTCAACACAGCCTTCACGGCATTTTCTTAGTTATTGTGTTAAGACATTTATATTCTATACCTAGTAAATTTCACATGTACCCTTGTAAGAAGCACCATAGGTGTGGTCCCACCAATTAATCTCCCTCCACTAATCCTCCCCCTTCCCTCCCCTCCCCTCTCTCTCTCCTTTCCCCTTCTTTTGAGGCCATAATTGGGTTATAGATTTCATAGTAAGACTGAGCACACTGGATACGGTTTTTCCCATTCCTGAGATACTTTGCTAAGAAGAATATGTTCCAGCTCCATCCATGTAAACATGTAAGAGATAAAATCTCTATCTTTCTTTAAGGCTGCATAATATTCCATGGTGTACATATACCACAATTTATTGATCCATTCATGGTTCGGTGGGCACTTGGGCTTCTTCCATGACTTAGCAATTATGAATTTGGCTACAATAAACATTCTGGTACATATATCTTTGTTATAATGTGATATTTGGTCTTCTGGATATACACCTAGTAGAGGAATTGTAGGATCGAATGGCAGGTCTATTTTTAGATCTGAGTGTTCTTCAAACATCTTTCCAAAAGGAACATATTAGTTTGCATTCCCACCAGCAAGGTAGAAATTTTCCCTTTTCTCCATATCCACGCCAACATCTCTGGTTTTGGGATTTTGTGATGTGGGCTAATCTTACTGGAGTTAGATGATATGGCAAAGTAGTTTTCATTTGCATTTCTCTGATGATTAAGGACAATAAGCATTTTCTCCCATGTCTGAAGGCCATGTGCCTGTCTTCTTCAGAGAACTTTCTCTTCAAGTCCCTTGTCCAGCCTGAGATGGGATCACTTGTTCTTTTCTTGCAAACACGTTTGAGTTCTCTGTGGATTCTGGTTATTAAATATTTGTTGGAGACATATCCTGCAAATATCTTCTCCCATTCTGAGGGCTGTCTGCTTGCTTTACTTACTGTGTTCTAGGCTGTACAGAAGGTTTTTGCTTCGATCAGGTCCCAGGAGTGTATTTTTGATGTTGCTTCAATTGCCCAGGGGGGGGGTCCTCCTCATAAAATATTTGCCCAGGTCAATTTCTTCAAGAGTTTTCCCTTCACTTTCTTCTAGTATTTTTTTATAGTTTCATGTCTTAAGTTTAAATCTTTAATCCAGTGAGAGTCTACCTTAGATAATGGTAAAAGTTTCAGTCTTCTACAGGTCACCAGCCAGTTCACCCAGCACAATTTGTTAAATAGAGAATCTTTTCCCCCACTGAATGTTTTTAATTGGCTTGTCAAAGATCAAATAACGGTAAGTAGCTGGGTTCACCTCTTGGTTCTCTATTCTTTTCCATACATCTACCTGTCTGTTTTTGTGCCAGTACCATGCCGTTATGATCACTATCGATTTCATTTAATTCTGCTCTAATTTTGGTTATTTCTTTTCTTCTTATGTCTTTGAGATTGGAATGTTCTTCCTTTTTCAGTGGCTTGAGATGTCCTATTAAGTTGTTAACTTCTTCTCTTTCTGTCTCTTGAGAAACGCTTGCAGCACTATAAATTTCCCTCTTATCAGAGGGAATCCTGCGGTATCCCAGAGGTTCTGATAATTTGTGTCTTCCTTATTCTTTGGTTCCAAAAATTTGGCAATTTCCTTCTTAATCTCATCTACGACCCAGCTATCATTCAGCAAAAGGTTATTTAGCTTCCATGTTTTTGTATGAGTATGCAGATTCCTGTTGTTACTGAGTTCAACTTTTATTCCATGATGGTCGGAGAAGATGCAAGGAATAATTTCTATTCTTTTAAATTTGCTGAGGTTAGACTTGTGACCTAAGATGTGATCAATTTTGGAGTATGTTTGGTGGGCTGATGAGAAGAATGTGTATTCAGTTTTGGGGGGATGAAATGTTCTGTAGATGTCTGTTAAATCCAAATGTTGGATGGTTAAGATTAAATCTAAAATTTCTTTGCTTAGCTTCTTAATGGAAGCTCTATCCAACACTACCAAAGGTGTATTAAAATCTGCAACAATTATGGTGCTGGAGGATATCAAGTTGCTCACGTCTGTTAGAGTCTCTCTTATAAATTGAGGCACATAAATTCTGGTTGGGTGCATAAATATTAATAATTGAAATCTCATCATTTTGAGTGTTAGCCTTAACAAATATGAAGTGGCCATATTTATATTTCCTTACTTTTGTTGGTTTAAAGCCTATTGTATCTGCAAATAGAATTGCAACACCTTCTTTTTTCTGATTTCCATTTGCCTGAAATATAGATGACCATCCCTTAACCATGAATCTATACTTATCTTTTAAGGTAAGATGAGATTCTTGTATGCAGCATATATCTGGCCCTAGTTTTTGTTTCCAGTCAGTCAACCTGTGCCTCTTTAGAGGACAACTTAAGCCATTCACATTAACTGATATTATTGATAAGCCTGGTAGAATTTTGTGTATAAGTTTTTCAAAAGTCCAGTGGCCATTTTTGATCTTTTCGCCACTGTGGAAGTAGGAATTTGATCAAAAGTTTCTGAGAGAGTTTAATTTTGTGGTAGAGGATTGTGCTAGTCATTATGGAAGATAGATGTAAGAATATCCTGGAGAGGTGGTTTAGTTATGGCAAATTTATTCAACATGTGAATTTCATTAAAGTATTTAATTTCTCCATCATAAATGAAAGTCAGTTTAGCTGGATACAGGATCCTGGGTTGAAAGTTATTTTGTTTTAGGAGATTAAAACTCGATGACCACCCTCTTCTAGCTTGAAAGATTTCAGCAGAGATTTACAGTCATTCTTTTATTCTTCCCATTTTAGGTTATGATTTATTTATATCTAGCTGCTTTCAGAATTTTCTCCTTCCTATTAACTTCAGTGAAGTTAATTATGATGTGTCTGAGAGATGTCTTATTTGGGTTGAGTCATGCTGGAGTTCTGAAACTGTCTGCTATCTGCATTTCAGAATATCTTGGCATGTCTGGAAAGTTATACTTTATAATCTCATGAAAAGGGGCCTCTGTGCTTTGCAAAGCCCCTTCGTTGCCTTCAGGAATTCCTATAAGGCAAATATTAGTTTTCTTTGAATTATCCCAAAGCTCTCTGAGACAATGATCCATATTTTGCTCTCCATTTCTCTTCCTCTTTGAGTGCTTGGAAGCATTCAAAAGCTTTGTTTTCAATATCAGAAATCCTTTCTTCTGCTTGCTCCATTCTGTTACTGAGGAATTCTTTTGTATTTCTCAGACCTTTGAGGGCTGCAAATTGTTGTCTCAGTGTATCAGAATTTTTGGTGATTTTTGTCTGTGAATTCATTGAATTCTTGAGACAACTTTTGAATTGCTCCTTGAACTTCTAATTCCAACTTACCTCCATTCTATTAATCTTATCTGCGATTTAAACTCTGAATTTGATTTCCGACATCTCAGCCAACAGGATCTTCAGTTGTGTCTGCCTTATTGTTCCTTGGGGGAGTTGATCTACTCTGTTTTTTCTGCTGATTCTGCCCCATGATTATTTTATACCATTTCGCTAGATGAGCAGATAAGATAAAGTTGGGTTGGGATGCTCCTGGAGCAGTGATTAAGCAGCCCTTTTCCCAAGAGGTGGGAGTGGTGTCTGTACCTTTTCCCCTAGAGCTTTGCAAAGGACCTGTATAGTGCTATGGCCTGAGAAACTGGAGGCCTGCTTGGTGTGGTGGGGCTAAGTGGCTCTGTCTTGTTTTCAGCTGGTCTCTGTCCTACCCTCATGAATTAGTTACCCTGGGTTGAAGTCTCAGCTGTGGAGAAATATAAGCAATTAAGTCACCCCACCCCAAATGGGCAATAAAAAAGGAAAATCAAACCTTCCAACAACCACACAACCAAGGTACCACTTTGGATAATCCTTGGGTGATCTCCAGTCCAAGAGATCCAAATCAGTTGTCCCAGTCAACACTTAGTCTCAAGTGAGGGAGTTCAAAAGGTCTCTGGCAACTAGATAGCAGGGGTCCGCTGGCAGCTAAAGTGTGACTCGTTCTGGTGCTCCTTAGAGTCAGAAGGACCCCCCCCAGCAAATGAATTAATCTGGGAAGGTTGATGCCTCCTTCCCCACCTTGAACCTCTATCACACCCAGTCACTGGTAACCCCTTAGGGCTATGACCCAGTTCCCTCCAATGAGCAGATGCTCTGGGGGTTTGAGCCTGCCTGAGTCACAGAGAGATCTTATATCTCCTTGGCCAGGTCTCTACACTCTGCCACCATCTGGCAGGGGAAGCTGAGGTCTGACAACCTTGGGTGGTTAATGGAGGCTGGGGTGGTTCACTCACTTCAGCCTCACCCCTCATTGATGTTGCTGACACTTATATTTGTGCAGAATTTATGTTTCTGACCTGGCTATATTCCCCTGCAGACCAGGCATGGTTTGAGTTCACAGAAACTGCAACTCAGCCCTGATCTGTGCCACAGCCCAGACCTGATGTTTCTGTTACCCCTGCAGTCTGTGTTGGGGTGGGTGCAGTTAGAGCTCACACTCAGCGTTCGGTTTCCCACCTGCCTTTATCTCAGCTATGATCCCTTGAGGGCTGGGTGTTTCTTAGGATCACTAAGCAGTCCTGGTACAGCTCCACCCTGGGAATATTCTGTCTCTGTTCATGCTTCTTCAATTCTCTGTTCCACTGAGCTCTGCCCAGGCAGGTACCGCTTCAGGCATACCCTTTGCTCACAAGGTCTGCATTATTGTCTCAGATATATTCCACCAGTGTCTGACACCAGAGAAGATGCCTGGCTTCCTCTGGTTGCCCAGAGAGACAGGGCGTGTACTTCCAAAATATCCCCAGGGGTGTGAGCTCTATTGTTCCTACTGCTGCCACTGCTGCTCTCTGCCAGTGGGTATCGCCTCTCCCTTTCCATATAGTTCCTTCAGTCCACTATTTTCTCCTTACCTCTATGCCACAGAATCAGCACAAACCTGCAACAGCCCACACCCTGTCCACGCCGCTCGAGAAAATGTCCAAGAACCTGGACTCCATGGGGGGTCAGGCTTCCAGGCCTTAAGGTGAGAGTGGAGGGCAGTACTGGTAGTTCAGAATTACAGGTAGAGAAAATATACAGTTTCATACTGTTTTATGCCTGGCAGGATAGTGCCATGGCACCCTAGTAGGGGAAGGAGGTCTGGATTTTAGAGGGTCTCTTCCATGGGATAAAATGGGAGGACGTTTAAACTCTGCTGGGTTGTTTGTAGAAAGTATACTGCGAGCCGTTCTCAAAGGGGAGGGGACTCCCATCTGCTTGGCTATGTATTTTGTACCTTTTGTTTGTAGCCTGGGGGTCACAGCTTGCCTCAGCAGGGTTGAAGTGCTTTCTTCAACCTTCTCTCTTGGCTCAGCTCCAAACCATCAGCTTACTTGCTAAACTTCTGTCCTTTAACTCTCCTTCTGGAAGGGAGCCTCTGTGGAAAGCTGGCTCCATTTGGCCATCTTGCCCCTGTTTATAATTTTTTTTGAGTGTTATGTGTCTTGAAGCAATCTCCAGGATGAAGTCCAGGCTTCCTCTTGCATGTTTCACAGTAGAAGGTGGTTTCTCTACTTCTACCTTTCTCATTTCTTCTGCTGCAAACTGTGAAATCCTTTGCTGGTTTTTTTCAGTTTGTATTATAAAACTCATCTTCCCATTTAGGTTTTCCTTTGGGTCAGAAGATGATAGAACTCTCCTCTTTCTTGAATCTGTCATTCTTCAGATTGCTCACAAGCTACATGATGACATTTTTCCTGTAAGGAAAGTGTGTCAGCACTTTTTCTCCACTTTCCTCCTTATCTAATGAGTAAAAGATGAAGTCACAACTGCACTCTCCATCAGCCAGTAGAGAATTTTTTTCTACCATTTGTATGACCTCCATAAAAATCTGTACCATCCATGCACTGATCAACTCTGTCCACCCCTCCCATAAACTTTGTGTATTCTAAAATAACTATTGATTTATAAAATTTAACAGTCTGTTTCTTCCTCTAACCAACAGTCAACTGTGTTTGAGGGCCAAAGAATGGACAGAGCATTGTCACTAACCTCTTGTCATGGAATAAGAGTCACATCATTTTCTTATCACATTGATAGAAACATAATTCATATTCCTGAAGTTTCTTCTTTTTCAGATCACTTGGAAAATCCCTCTAAGAAGCCATAAGTATTCCTGTTATATGTATTTTCATTTTATGAAATTCCCAAGCAAGTGAAGGGCTTGAGTAGAATACGTCAGTGTAGATGTGATACACTGTGCTTGCAAAATTTGTGACAAATGAATCACTATTTGAGACATAAATAACAAATCAGGACTAATAAGACTTTTTGTTGTTTTCTTGCTATAATAAGGAATGTGAGTTAACATAACCATTTTCTGAATCACACAGGCAAAAAATTTATAGGCCCCACTTTGTAGGCTTCTTTGGATTCGATAGCACTTGAATTGAATCTTTTCTTTGAATGAATCCAAAAAAAAAAAAAAAAAAAAGGTCAGATGTCTTCTAACACTAGAGCACAGCAGGAAGATCATTATGTTGGATGGGATCTGACATAGGATTGGAAAGGGTTTAATCAATAAAAATAAGCAAAGATGAACATAGTCATTTTATAATAGCCAAGGAAGAAATTCAGAAAGAAGACATTTCTAAACATATATTCACCTGACACAGGAGCTCCCAGAATCATAAAGCAAATTATTCTAGAGCTAAGCAAAGAAATAAACAGTAACATTATAATTGATGGGTACTTCAACACCTCACTAATAGAACTGGACAGATCATTGAAGCAGAAAATCAATAAAGAAACACTGGACTTAGACAAGATTCTACAATAAATAAACCCAACTGACATTTATATAAAAGTCTACCTAAAAATTACTGAATATAAATTATTCTCTTAAGCACATGGGACATTTTCCAAGACTGACTATATTTTGAACTATATCTTATCACAAAGTAAGTCAGTAAATTAAAAAAAATTCAAAACCATACCAGGTACTTTCTCAGATACAGTAGAATAAAACCAGAAATAAATTCCAAGAGAAACGCTAAAATCTACAAAGGCATGGAAATTAAGCAATCTGTCTCTGAATGATCCTTGGGTCAGTGAAAAAATTAAAATGGAAATCAAAAGATTCTTTTAACTGAATGACAAAGGAGTTACATGCTTTCAAAATCTGTGGCATGCCTAAAAAGCAATCCTAAGGGCAAAGTCTATAACTTTAAATGCCTACATTAAAAAGACAGAAAGTTCACAAATTTACAACCTTATGCCACCCCTCAAGGAAGTAGAAAATGAAGAGCAAACCAACCCCAAATCCAGTATAAGAAAAGAAATAACAAAGCTCAGAGCAGGACTAAACAAAATGGAAATGAAAAACAAATAAACAACAACCAAAAAAATACACAAGATCAACAAAACAGAAAGTTAGTCCTTTAAAAAGAATAACTAGAATAACCAGAAATAGAAAAAAGACCCAAAAAGCTCAATCAAAAATGAAAAAGGAGACTTTACAACAGAAATGCAAAATATCATCTGCAAATATTGCCCAAACCTCTAGAAAATATAGAAGAAATGGATGAATTCCTGAAAAGACGGTCTCCTAAATCAGGAAGATAGAAATCCCGAACAGATCCGTAAAAGCAGCAATATTGGATCAGAACTTCAATTAAAGAAATCTAACAACAACAACAACAACAACAAAAAAAAAAAAAAAGCCTGGACCAGATGGATTCATAGCTGAATTCTACCAGACCTACAAAGAACTGCCATCTATCCTAAAGAAATTATTCCATAACATTGAGAAGGAGGGAATCTTCTGAAGTTAATATCCCCTTGATCTCCCTTTCATTTGACAATGGTTTGGAAAAGGGGTCTTTTCTTGAAGCCCTAATGTCTTACAGGAACTGCTTGGGCAAAACTGTACTTTTGAATGGATGTGTTGACTGAAGTGAAAGTAAGAGAAAGGAATAAAATCATTAATAGGTAGTGAATGCTACAAATGGATTTACCCAAAGGAAACTAATTATAGCATACATTACATGAGTTTATCAAACAGATTAACAAAGGATAATTATTATTATTAAGGTAATTATTAAGGTGATAATAAGCCCCAGCAATTTCCAAAGAAAATTTAGTATTAAATAATTAATTACTAGAGCAATGGCTTAGAAATAAAATTATGTTTAAATACCTTTTTATTTATGCTGAAGAAATCAAGCAAAAATGATGTCTTCTTTTTGTATAACATTTGTGCATAATGCCACCAATGCAAGGCATGCTTAAGTCTTCATACTTCAAAGAAATGACCTATAAGCCACACTTAGGGAAAGTAAGCTAAAATTTATGGGACATTTCAGTTGCCAAGGACACTTGTAATCATTTCCTTAATTGTCTTTGACAATCTTATCATTAAAGATGTGGGACATTAATTACTGATAGAACATCTATTCCTGGAAAAATAGGCCCTGGAGGCACAATAGAGAGCTTATTGTCCGTACATTCTTTGTGATCCCTGTTTCTGCAGTGTGGGTCATCCATGTTCCAAGTGTTGCCTAGATGGCATGTAAACATTTGGAGCACTCAATTATGTGAGAATTGGATTGAATAAAATCAAAGCTGATAATGCTGAAAATATGTTCAAAACCAATGTTCCCTAAAAAAGCTTTTATGCCTAGATTAGTATCGGTGTTTAATTGACAGCCTCTTCACTTGGTTAATTACTTTGTCTATTGTGACAGGGAGAGGGAGAAAAGGACAAAAGCATTTGTGTTATGAATAGTTGCCAATAAGGGAATCAAACAAGAGAAAGCCAAACACCCTGGTACAGAATACTGTCTTACAGAAAGTCTTCCTTGTATGCCAATGACCGTCCTTAGAAAAATGGAAATTGTTGAAATAGAGCCTGTCTTTCAAAACACAAGTTACAACCTTTGTGTTTTTAAGCTACAGTAGAAGATAAACTCTTATGTGAACTTTTCGCCTTCATTTGTCTTTTGCTATAAATAAATAAAAGGGTACACAAATTAAGATATGAAATGAAAATGCATGTTGAGGATTTATTCTTTGTACCTTTAAAATGTAGTGTAAATTAAGCCTTTTTTACAATAGGAATTAAACTGTCATATTACAAAAACACATGCACGTCTCTGAAAATAGCCAGGCATTGTGGCAGGTGCTCGTGGTTCTAGCTACTTGGGAGGCTGAAGCAAGAGAATCACTTGAGCCCAAGAGTTTGAGGTTGCTGTGAGCTGTGATGCCAGAGTACTCAACTGAGGGTGGCTAAGTAAGACTGTCTTAAAAAAAAAAAAGAAAAGAGTAAGCTCAAGAGATCTATTGTACATATAGATAGTTAATAACAATGTGTTTTATTCCTGAAAATTGTTAAGAGAGTAGATTTTAAGTATTCTCACCACAAAAAATGTACGTGAAGGAATGCATTTGTTTATTAGCTTGATTCAGCCATTGCATAAAGTATGCATATTTCAAAACATCATGTTGTAGATGATAAATGCATATAATTTTTGTTAAAAAATAACTGTGAGATTTTAAAAATAAATAAGTTTAAGAAATAAAAAATAAAAAAACAAAAACACATGCACACATTTTATTCTTTGTAACTTAAATTTATAACACCATAACTTATAACAACTATTTCTCTTCTGGATTTTTCTGGAAGACTGTTAAGACAATCTAAGGCAATCCCTATTTACCCTGCAACAGCACAGTGATGATGTGCAAAGATACTAAAAATATAAATTGATCCAGAAAAGCAGATAGTCTTAGCTCATCCCCTTTTCTGGTATGTCCTCACCAGTCTGACCTCTACATGTTATTTGTCCCAGGCTCAGTCCAAGTTCAGTTCTTGAACCTCTGCTCATTTCTTCATATTCCTTTGGTGATCTTATTTGGCCACAGCTTTAAATATCTTCTATATGCTGATGACTCTTGTATTTCCAGCCTGTACCTCTTCCCTGAACTTCACTGGGATGTCGAGTGGGCCTCAAAGTTAACATGTTCAAAACTAAGCCACCTTGGTTCCCTCAAGCTCTGTTTTTCCCATAGGCTTGTCTTTTGTTGCTCTATTTCTCCCCTCCCAACCTTTATCTTTACTTCTTTATCTGAAATAGATCCCAGAAATATTATGTGTGCATATGTTTAATCTCTCATTACTGCTATCGTTTTATGTGTATCATTTCTTATCTATGTGTTGCTGTAATTGCCTGAGTCATCTCTTTTCTCTTCTTTCCTATTATTATTAGTTGCCTTTCTTTAAACTTAAGCTCTTTACATATGCTACCTCATTTTAATCTTCATGAAAACATTCTAGCATGAGTATGATTAATCCCATTTTCTTTTATTTATTATTTATTTATTTATTTTTTTGAGACAGAATCTCACTCGTTTGCCCTACGGTTGAGTGCAATGGTGTTACAGCTCACAGCAACCTCAAACTTTTGGGCTCAAGATATTCTCTTGCCTCAGCCTTCCCAGTAGATGGGACTATAGGCACCTACCATTATAACCTACCTGAATAGTTTTTTTGTTTGTTTGTTTTGTTTTGTTTTTTCAGAGATAGGTCTCACTCTTGCTCAGGCTGGTCTTGAACTTCTAAGCTCAGGCAATGCACCTGCCTCGGCCTCTCATAGTGCTGGGATTACAGGCATGAGCCACCATGCCCAGCATCAATCTCATTTTAGACACAAAGAACTTGAGAATAAGAAAGGTTAAGGTCATAGTAAGGAGCAAAACCAGACTTAAGGTCTAGATTTTCTAGTGCCTAAACTTATACATGACTATTCTTTCTACTAACCAGTATGCATTGCCTTTGGGGCATTAACCACCTGTTAATTAATAAAAACAGTCAGACCAGTTGTTTTATATCTCCCAAAAGACTAGTGGACTGAATGATTCCTTTCCAGACATTTGTTTTGTTATAAAACCTGAATGCAGATTTTGATCTTGTTCGAGACAAAAACCTGAATCCAGACTCTTGGTTGCTGTGGGTTGGAAGCCAAACAAGTCACTGTCCTTTATGGGGAGAGCAGCAGGAACATTGGAGAGCAAGCCAAGGAAAAGGAGAGGGAAAGTACATGACTTGGCTCTACCAGTAAAAACTTGATCTGTGCCACAGATACTCAATCAAATGAATTTATGAGGTTTTATTTTCCAAAGATCACTATTAGTGCCAAAAACCAAAGCCAAGGAGTCATGCCATGTTGACTGATGTGAGGGATATTCCAGAGCTAAATGATCAGGCAAGTCTTACAATTTTATCCCAGATTGCATCCTTCTTGAATTTTTAAATATTCAGGCAAAACATAGATTTTTTTTTTTATTTCTTCTTGGAGAGGAATAACTCCCATATGCCATCTAATGTTTGCTCTTTAATTTAGACCTAAATCTGAATGAATATCTTCCATGTGCTTGGAGAGTTCTGGGGAACAGTTACCCCCACTATCCTATTTGCCCAGGAGGACAATAGGACAATAGTACGCTGATCACATGCTGACTTTTGTATATAAATATGACACCAGCTCATGAAATTGAAATTAGAAAACATTTACTGAGCACTTATTGTATACCAAAAAGACATAATTGTTCCCACTTTGCAGATGAAAAAATGCCACTAGTTAGTTGCAAACATTTTTTCTGGGCTCTACACCTAAAGCCTAGTGTTTTTCTTCCTCTGTGATTACTAAAATGAAAAGCTAGTGTACAAAAAAGTCAATAGCCTGTGTTTTGTCAATGACTTGTTTTAAACATAGAAATGTACTAATTTTACTTCTGTGAACATAGGATTTCACACATAGTTGACATCATGTCATAATCCCACTTCTATGGAATTATGGCTGTGACTTTATCCATAAGAAAAATAGTACTCAGATTAAGTCATAATCAAAGTTAACATGTTTCATTTATTTATTTCTGTGCATCTAAATTTCAATAATTCTTTTAATACATAGTGATAAATTTATTATTAAAAGTAAATTTTTATGTCCATCATGCTTAAAGTTCAGGTATAGGAGTGTGAGACACAAATTACTTTACTAACAGAAATACAGCAGAATATTGCAAATTCTCTAAAGAACACATTGGTACCATAAGATAGGTGTTTGAAGCTGGTAGATGCAAGCAAAACTGTTTATCTAATTTGTTTATACCACCTGTATAGTACCTCATAATTTGACTCTAGGATATGCTTAAGTTTAAGACTCACTCTGTCAACACTGCAGTGAGATTCCCTAGATATTTATCACAATGAGAAACATGCCTGTAATGTCTGTCCCAAAAATTCACATGTAAGTATTACAGTAACTTATAAACCGTGTTTATTAGGATTAACAGGCACCTACTTATGGAATTCAATGGCTCAGTGATAGTCAAGGCCACAATTTGACTGTGTTCCCATCAGAGACACAGGTCTCTACCTCAAAACATACAAAATGAGGGGATTAAACAAGAGGGGAAAAATGATCTATAAAAGAAATCAAACGAAAAAAAAAATCATTGACAATACCGTATATACTCGAGTATAAGCCGAGTTTTTTCGGCACAAAATTTGTGCCGATTTCGGGTTTTTTGGCACAAATTTTGTGCCGAAAAACTTGGCTTATACTCGAGTATATACGGTATATGGTAGACAAAAAACCACATGCCCATTCTATAATTATTTCGTTACAATTGAAGTGTATTACTTGACATCTGACTAATTCAACGATAATTGTCTTGTCTGTATTACTCATTTTGGGCCTTACTTAAAGTCTAGAATTTTAATTAATTTCTAAGCACACATCTACAGCAATTAAATGTATAAAATTCTAGACTTTGAGCCTAGAATTCTCAGCCCTTATCCACTTCTCACTCTAGACAAATGAATTTATTTTTTTTCATCTAAGGAACTAAAAACTGCTCATGTCAAGATCAATGTTCTTCTTTCCAAATCCAACTGACACTTCCCTGTCCGTCTTCTCTTTTTTCTTTTTTGATTCATTAATAGCATTCAATATGGCTGACTATTGCCCCTTTCTCATTTACTTTACATACCTTCTGTGCAACCATGTTTCTGAGGCTAAAAATGCTATATGACACAGCAGTTTAGACTTTGGTGCTTGTTTTGGTCTGTTTATGCTGCTATCACAAAATGCCTGAGATCAGGTAACTTATAAAGAGCATGCATTTATTTTTTCACAGTTCTAAAGGGTGGGAAGTTCAAGTTCGACACATCAGCAGGTTTGGTCTTTTATTACAAGATGGTACCTTGAATACTGAGTTCTCTGGAGAGAAAGAACTCACATGGCAGAAGGTGGACAGGCAAGAAGGGATAAAAATCCTCCTTCAAGCCCTTTTATAAGGGTACCTAATTTCATTCATAAGGGAGGAGCACTCATCGCCTCATCTCACTTAAAGTCCCTACCTTCTAATACCATTATATTGGCAACACCTGAATTTAGAAGGGGCTACATCCAAATCATGACAGTACCAGACTGCCTAGATATGAATCTTAGCTCATGTACCTACTAACTGTATGACCTTGGACAAATTAGTTTTAATTGTTCTATGGTTCATTTTTCTCATACGTAAAATGGGATGATTGCATCTACCTTGATAAAGTTGTTATAAGTTTTAAATGAATTAATATTTTTAAAGTATAGAAAACTTTCTGGCATGGAGTAATAACTATGAAAGCATCAGATATTATTATTATTAATCATCCCTGATTGCTTCTTTCTTGTCTTCTGTACTAACTCAACTTATACAAATGTTGGCATTACCTAGTGCTGGGTCTCTACTCATTCCCTTTTCCAGTTTCATAACTTCACACTTCAATTATTTATTGATGACTTCCAAACGTGTTATCTCTCCTCCAGACTCTAAACTCCTAGATGCCTCTACTGAACTCAAAATAGCCTAACCTATAGGCACAGGTAATAGTTTGTATAATTCTGAAGTGGTTATAAGTAATAAGTTGATTGACTTAACACAGTGGCTCTCAACCTTCCTAATGTCAGGACTCTTTAATACAATTCCTCATGTTGTGGTGACCCCCCAACCATAAAATTATTTTCGGTGCTGTATTTGTACAGGATGTATGTGACAGGGTTGGCACAATGATGTCAACACGCCAGGTACTCGTTTGTGGGTGTATCTGTATTTGGGCATACCTGCCTGGAGATGGATAGAGGAGCAGTGTCTTGGTTCCTAAGGCCATCAGAAAACACGTATTTCCGATGGTCTTAGGCTACCCCTGTGAAAGGGTCATTCGACCCCCAAAGGGGTTGCAACCCACAGGTTGAGAACTGCTGATTTAATAGATCAAAAACATCATTTAATTTCTAAAGACTTTTCATTTTTACCTTTTCATCTTTAGCATATCAGCTAATTTTCCTGGTTATAAGATGCCCACCACAGTTGTAACCATCATATTTAGGCCAAAAAATATCTAAACGTGATATATTTCTCAACCTTGGTCATTTTGATATTTGGAGTTGGGTAATTCCTTGCTGTGAGGGATGTCCTATGACTTGTTGGTTGTATCCTTAGTTTGTATTCAGTAGATAATAGTAGAATACACCCGGATTTCATGAACAAAAATGTCCCTACATATTGCTTAATGTCTCTGGGTGTACAAGATTGCCCCCAGTTGAGAATCACTGGTCTAATGAAAGAAAAGGCTAACTCCTCCTACAGGACTTTGGTCTTATTTAAAATAAATAAATAATTAATTAATAAACCTTCCCTAGAAAACTGTCCCTCTGTACTCACTGTCCAAGTCTTTTTCACATACCATTCCAAAACCAATTCCTAGCTAGATAAATAGGATTTCCACGCTTGGTCTAAAGCTGCAGTCCCCAACCCCCCAAGACTGTGGATGAGTACTAGTCCATGGCTTGTTAGGAACTGAGCCACACAGCAGGAGATGAGCAGCAGGCAAGTGGGCAAAGCTTCATCTGTACTTACAGCCACTCCCATCACTGGCATCACTGCCTGAGGTCCACCTCCTGTCAGATAAGCAGTGGCATTATACTCTCAAAACAGCACAAACCCTACTATAAACCGTGCATGCAAGGGATTGAGGTTGGGTGGTTCCTATGAGAATGTAATGCCTGATGATCTGAGGTGGATATGCAATTCACTTGAATCATCCCAAAACATCCCCCTTCCTGGTCAATGGAAAAATTGTCTTTCATGTAACCAGTTCCTGGTGCCAGAAAGGTTGGGGACTGATGGTTTAAAGTAATCAGTATTTATTCTAGGTGTAGGAGTAGCCACTAAAATGGAATTGGCTAGACCTTCAGTGGAGAACAGGAGAACAGAGACTGGTGTTGGTAGGATAAGCAGTGGTTGGTATGCACCCTACATCCTTGATCTTTGCACTGAGAATGAGTTACCTCATACCTTTCTCTCATCTCCTCCCAGTTTTCATCATCACTCTCTATAATCGAGCCATACTATTCTTTTTGCTATCCCTCAAATACACATTTCTCATTTCCTCTTTGAGACTTTTTATTTGCTTGTTCCTCTTTTTGGAATTCTCTTTGCCAGAGGTTTTTTATTAGTGATATTTATAATTTAGGTCTCAGATTATGTCTTAGCTTCCAGTGACTCCTAGCCTAAATTTGCTTCCTTTCCTCTAGTCACTCTCTATTACGGCATCTAATTTGTTCTTTATGTTGCATTTTCTGCTTTGTGAAATTTACTGTTCCAGTTTGTCTGCCCCTCAACAAAATGTAAACTATTAAACACAGACATCTCATCTATCTTTGTCTTTCATTGTATCTGCAGCACCTATAACAGTGCCTGAATATTATAAGCACCCAATAAATATCTTTTATATGAAAGAATGAATGAGTGAATGAATGAATGAATAAACTAAGAAATGTGTTCTCAGCATATAGGAAGAATCACCAGATGAATGATTAAAAATAACTGAGAGACATTTTAATGTGGCAAATTTCTCTATTCAGTGTGGAATGAGCTAGTTCCATAGGAATATAAAAATATATATGACCTGACTTCCACTTTGGGCTAAGATGGAGTAACAGAGACTGGGGTCACCTTTCTATTTTGAACAACTAGAAAACAGACCAATTATAAGAAACAATTGTTTTCAGACACTGGATAGTAGGCAATACAGGGCAACAATTCTTTTTTGTTTGTTTGCAGACGATCTTAGGCTGCTTTTATTTATTTATTTATTTATTTTTGTTGTTGTTTGGGATTCATTGGGGGTACAAAGAATTAGGTTACACTGCTTGCATTTGTTAAAGTTCCTCTTATAATTGTGTCCCATCCTCAAGAAGTATGCCATACACTGTGACCCACCATCCTCCTCCCTCCTCCCTCCCCACTCTTATATCAGCTCATCTACTAAGCCTCATTTGTGCAGTTCTTGAGAGACTGGAAATGAAGTAAACACTACAGTGATCCAGCTCAGCGGCTAGAGAGCTGAGCTGGATTCAGGCACATTGACAAGCCCAGGCAGGGTCTAATAGTTTCACAGAGTTGAAGAGATAGAACTGAAAGCTCCAGGACTCCAAGTTTTTCAAGACAAAATAAATACTGGAGAGGAGAGATGTGCACAGAGAAATTTGGGAGTTCTACAGAATATCAATGCTTGAATACTGATCAGCACATGTATGTAAGGAAATTGCTTAAAACTTGGGAAAAAATACAAAAGCCACAGGTGGAACACTTGGAGCTCTCACTGGAAATACAATATGGTCCAGCAAAGTGTAGGAACCTTGTAACACATTTCATACTAAGCAGAGTACTCTAACTAAAGTGTTGATTGCCTCAGTAATGCAGAAAAATTTGCTTGAGTCTGAAGCCTGCTGAAATTATGATTAACAAAGCTGAAAAACAATTGAAAAGTCTTAAATGGCCAAATGGTTTCCAAAAAACTTAACTGCATATCAGAATAGGAATTTAGAGGATGTAAAGGAGCACAAAAATATCCAGCATTTGGCAAAATGAAATTTATATCTAGCTTCAAATAAAAAATACCAAACATGGGAAGTAGGAAATATGACCCATAAGTTAATAAGAGCCAATCAATACAAAGAGATCCGGAAATGTCACATGTGGTAGAATTAACAGAAAAAGGACACTGAAGCTGTAAATCCTGTGGTCATTTGCTCAGGAAGCAAGAGGAGAGTATGCACATGTTAAGAAGTGCATGGAAGATATTTTTTTACAAGGAAAAAAACTGAAATTCTAAAATGAAAACTACAAATGTCTGAGATGAAAAATGCACTGGTGGGATTTATAATAGCCAATGAGACACTGTAGAAAATTAGCAAATTTAAGGACAACCAAAATTTACCAAAATGAAAAAAGAAAGAAAAATAAAACCAACAAAAAACTTCTACACCTTCAGTAGGCTTTGGATAGACCTCCAAAAACCTCATACGTATATAATCAGAGTGCCCAAAGTGATGGTAAAAGGTACTTCTTTTTCCAAAACGTTGTGAACCAATTATATGTGAAAGTTTCCAGAATTGATGACAAAAACAATACACTTAAAGATCCAAGAAGCTTAATGAAATACCAGGGCTCAAGTAACCTTAAAAAGCTATATCAAGAGATAACACAATCAAATGGCTTAATACCAGTGGACAGAAGGCAATCTTAAGGTCAGCCAGAGGGGAAAAAAGGCACATTGCCCTTAGAAGGACAAACATAAGATGACAGCAGATTTCTCATCTCAAACAATGCATTCTGGAAGACAGTGAAGCTACTATTTTCAGAGAAATTTTTATATTATTTTTATTATGGTATAATTCATAAATCATAAAATTTATCCTTTAAAATTATAAAGTTAAAAGATGTTTATTATATTCATAATTCTATGCACCCATCATCATTATCAAATTCCAGTGTAATGTGATTACCTCCAAAAAAATCCTGTTCCCATTAATAGCGGGTTACCATTTTCCCAGCCCTCTCCCCAGCCTGGCAATTACTAATCTACTTTCTGTCTGTATGAATTTCCCTATTCTGAAAAATTTATATGAATAGACTCATGAAACATGCTCTTTTTTTGGCCTGGCTTCTTTCACTTGACATAATGATTTCACAGTTCACTCATTTTGTAGCATGTGATATTACTTCATTCCTTTTTATGGCTAACGAGTATTTCATTGCATTGATATACCACATTTGTTTATCCATTCATCAAGTGATAGCTATTTGATTTATTTCCACTTTTTAGCTGTTATGAATAATTGTTCATATTCATGTATAGTATCTTGTATATTATAGTGAATATATATATTTATTTTAATTGTTTTGGTTTTATTTCAGAATATTATGGGAGTTCAAATGTTTTGGTTGCATGAGTTGCTTTTGTACTATTAGAATCAAAATTATAAATGTGCCCATCACCCAGATGATATGTGTACTTTATAGCCATTAGGTGTGAATTTATCCCTTTCCCCAGCTTGATTTTTGTTGAGAGATTTACTACCACATGTATACATGGATGTTGATTGATTAATTGGCTGATTAGTTCAAATTTAACAGTGAGCATGTGGTGTTTGTTTTTCCACTTTTGTGATACTACACTTAAAAGAATGTAACAACCATTTCCACTCAGGTTGTTACAAAAGGTGTTAGTTCACCATTTTAAGGGCTGGTTAGTCCTCGATGGTGTACATATACCCACATATTATTAATCCACTCATGAATTGATGGGTATTTGTGTATAGTATATATTTTAATTTGTCTTAGGTAAATATCTAAAAGTGGAATTGCTGAGTCATTATGGTAACTCTGACTTTTTGAGGAATTTCCAAACTTTTCCACAAAGGCTACATTATTTTACATTTCCACCAGGATTGTCTGAGGGTTCCAGTTTCTCCACATCCTCACCAACATGTGTTCATTCTATTGATTATAGCCATCCTAATGTGTATGGAGTGGTACTCATTGTGCTTTTATGTTACATTTCCCTAGTTACTGATGATATTGAGCATTTTTTCATGTGCAAATTGGCCATTTGTATACCTTCTTTAGAGAAATGTCTATTCAAATTATTTGCACATTTTTAAATTGGATTGGCTTCTTATTTTGAGTTCTAAGAATATTCTGGATATAAGTTCATATCAGATACATGATTTACAAATATTTTCTTCCATTTTGTATATTTTCTGATATTATCTTTTGGAGTACAAAAGTTTTTAGTTTGTTTTTTTTTTTTAGCTCAGTAAGACCCATGTCAAACTTCTTTTTTTTTTTTTTTTCATTTCTTTATTTTTTATTGTTGGGGATTCATTGAGGGTACAATAAACCAGGTTACACTGATTGCATTTTTTAGGTAAAGTCCTTCTTACAGTCGTGTCTTGCGCCCAAAAAGTGTGGCACACACC
>CAUYPK010124487.1:0-35172 GCA_963574355.1 Loris lydekkerianus | reverse complement strand
CATAGTTGCTAAGTCATGGAAAAAGCCCAAGTGCCCATGGATGCACGAATGGATTAATAAATTGGGGTGTATGTACACCATAAAATATTATGCAGCCTTAAAGAAAGATGGAGACTTTACCTCTTTCATGTTTACATGGATGGAGCTGGAACATATTCTTCTTAATAAAATATCTCAAGAATGGAAGAAAAAGTATCCAGTGTACTCACCCCTATTGTGAAACTAATTTATGGCTTTCATAGGAAAGCTATAACCCAGTTATAACCTAAGAATATGGGGAAGGGGGAGAAGGAGGGGAGGGAGGGGGGAGGTTGGGCAGAGGGAGGGTGATTGGTGGGATCACACCTGCGGTGCATCTTACAAGTGTATATGTGAAACTTAGTGAATGCAGAATATGATTGTCTTAACACAATAACTAAGAAAATGCCAGGAAGGCTATGTTAACCAGTGTGATGAAAATGTGTCAAACGGTCTATAAAACCAGTGCATGGTGCCCCATGATCACATTAATGTACACAGCTATGATCTAATACTAATAAAAAAAAGTGACAGAAACAATAAAACACAACAACATTCATTAATGACAGAAACTCCTTCCACTTTGACGACGTAGTCCTTTTTTAAAGAAAGCGATTTCTGGGCGGTAATTGTGGCTCAAGGAGTAGGGTGCCAGCCCCATATACCAGAGCTGGTGGGTTCAAACCCAGCCCCGGCCAAAAACTGGAAAAAAAAAAAAAAAGTGACATCCCAGCTCCCGCTGTTTCTCCTCACCACCTAGCTCCGCTGTTTCTCCGCACCACCTCGCACCGCTGGTTCTCCGCACCACCTAGCGCCGCTGTTTCTCCTCACCCCCTAGCTCCGCTGTTTCTCCGCACCACCGGGCTCCGCTGTTTCTCCTTACCACCCGGCTCCGCTGTTTCTCCTCACCACCCAGCTCCGCTGTTTCTCCTCACCACCCGGCTCCGCTGTTTCTCCTCACCACCTAGCCCCGCTGTTTCTCCTTACCACCTAGCTCCGCTGTTTCTCCTCACCACCTAGCTCCGCTGTTTCTCCTCACCACCCGGCTCCGCTGTTTCTCCTTACCACCTAGCTCCGCTGTTTCTCCTCACCACCTAGCTCCGCTGTTTCTCCTTACCACCTAGCTCCGATGGCGGTTAAGCCTGAGCAATCTTGTCTCCTGTGGTTCTCAAGGCCCCAGCCCAGGACTGAGGATGGAGGCCAGCGTTCTCTCAGGGCCCAAAGACATATACTGCTTGGAATGACCACAGAACTGCTGGGATTGAATTCTCTCCCGTGGTGTATGAGGGGCCAGGAGAAAAGCCAGCCCTTGGGGACGCCTCACCCGAGCCATGGTTGCCGGCTCAGTACAGAGAGATGGTAGAGGCAGGGGGGCATCTCGGCAGCACGCTCATCCCAGCCCTGACTACAAATGGGGCTTCCGGGATAATCTCGAGAGGTGGAGGCCGCGGAGCTGCAAAGGTTCCCACACAGGCAGACAGGGCTCCCTGCAGAGGACTCCTGTGGGTACAGCACGGAAGGCAGCAGAGCCAAGAAGCCAGGCAGATGGGGCCCATGCTCGCCTAACTCCCTGCACCCGCCCACCTTTCACCTGCAACCACAGGCTCTGGGTCCAAGGCCCCAGCCTGCTATCTTTTGCAGGGTAACACAGGTAACTTGCCAAAAGTTGTTTCTTGGACTTTAAAGTGGGAATGCTGACTAGGTTGTGAGGACTGAAGGAGATGATGGGGGTCAATTCCAGCAGTGATTACTGGGCGCCTAGAGATGCAGCCTCCATTCTTGGTTCAGGAAGCTCTTCCCACGCTAGGGTTAGGGTGGGTGAGGAGCACTTCTGCTGGAAAAGGTGTGGCCAGAGAATGGCCAGCGGGCACCGTGCCCTTCTCAACAGTGAGCCCAGGTCACAGGCCCCCCAGGAGGGGCATCGCTTGGGGACCCTTAGATTTATCTGCTCTCCTTTATCCCTCAGCCTCCTGCTCTTGAGTTTTCCAATTTACCACGTGACTCCCTTTTATGACAGCCCTCTTTTTTCTCCTTGACCCAAGACACTAACAAAGCTGCTGGCATCCCCTGTCTGTCCATCCCGGGCGCAGAGGCATGTCTTGACTCAGGGTCCAGGCTGCTCAGGCAAATTCCCGAGACAAAGTTCAGTTTACAGTCTGAATGGAAGAACCCTCAAAGGGGACCTCCATCTGTGATCCAAATGGACCCCGCTTCCCCGGGCCCACAGTGCCCCTGCGTTTCCTCCTCTCCTGCTTGTCTGGAGAAGCTGGGTGTTGGGGCTGTGGGCTGCAGCACTCTGGATGACTCGTCTCCTCCCGAGTCCAGGGGCGGGTGCTGGTGCGAGTGCGATGCCGAGAGGGGAGCCAGAGGCCTCTGGAAGCAGAACTTCAAGTGAAGCTGCCTCAGTCATGAAGTCAAAGGGAATGAAATGTTTCCTGAGTACCTGATACATAATTTCTTCAGGGAAGAAAAGAGCAAGCGAAAGGGAAAGGAGACCGTTTTACCATTTTATCCATTTATTATATACAATATTAAGGCACAAGTTTAAGCAGCAAAGAATAGGAAAATCTTTGGCTGACCAACAGCATCCCTATCTGCTGTGGGGGACACGCCGTGTTCTTGAACTCCCCCACTCTGTACACAGACCCATCTGGCTGTACAGCTCTGTACACCACCCCTCAATACAGCCGGCAACACGGAGACGCCAAAGTGTTACACCCAGGTCCCGGAGTCGGCTCGGAAGGACACAGCACACTGCACACTGCCACCAAGCACAGTGACCAGCACAGACACAGAGCAGGCGAGGGGGCAGTGCCAAGCAGCTGGACAGAGTGGCTGTTGAGTTTTGGCTGAAATCAGGGGCCCACGCCTGCCCTCATTTCACAGAGTTGTACACCGATTCTATAAGTGCCTCACGGAGGAGGCAGCTCCCTGTCCCTCCTCAACAGGGGAAAACACCTTGATTCAAATAGAACCACGCTGTGGATGCATTTGCTTACTTTCTGTTTTGTAATAAATACTTACAGATGTCTATGTGTGAACAGAATCCTAGGCAGAATCACATGTAAACACAACACTGGGCGTCAAAGCTTCAGGAGCTAATAGAAGAAAATGCGGTATATGCACTTCATTATACAGAGAACAGAATCGTAATTCTGTGAAGATGCCAAGTTTCATGGGAAAGAAACACCTCTGTCACAGCGTGACGTGACAATGACACGCACCGCAAGAGAACAGTTTCACAGAATTCCCAGCAGATGTTCACATGGATGAATATACACTATGTCTGTAGTGTACGCGGGGTGTGCAACACACGAGGCATCGCCAGAGAAGAGCGCTTTGAAAACAAAGCCACGGGAGTCACATGCACCAACGAGCACCGTCCTCCCCGTCCTCCCTCAGAGTGGTCACTTTTTGGAGAGGTTCTGGATCCAAAGACTCGCTCCCAGAAACCTCTTAAGAATCTTTTTAGGAACATAAAATGATGGAACTTACCTTAATTGCCATCTTTATTCTTCAAACTGTGCTATTAAAGGACTTAAGATTATTTCCAGAACTTAAATCCATCCTCAAAGGATGAAGAAGGAAGAATCAAAGGAACATGCGGGCCCTGAAGGCCATTCTAACAAAGGAGTTCCCAAAATATTTTCCCTTGGGCAGCCCTTCCGTCAATCAATATATAATGTCCCTAAGGGAGACACTGACGGGAGGTGGAGTGGGATGAAACACGGGCATCTTCTGGATATTAAGAAATCCCACACATGACCCTCTAAGTCACACCTCACATATATGCACTTACACATACACACGACTTTGTATACCATTAATTTATGAAATGGGAAAAGGGTATTATAACTAAAAGAAAGAAAAAAATTGGTCATTCATTCCAGAAGAAAGTCACTTACTGAAATGCTAAGCTGTGGGTGCTCCCAGCTGACCAGTTTCTGCTAACTTCTTAATTACTCTGGTCATCTCCCATGGAGGCACACTTCAGAAGCAAACCCATTAAGCAATGCCCATGCTGAATGAAGACATTTTAAATATAATACTTTAATAACAAAGAAAAAAGAAAAGAAAACCAACATCTTGTAAAGCTTTTACCATGGCAGCCTCAGGTTTGGGGATGTGGAGATGCTACTGGTGAGCTGGCTACTGGCTACTTAAAGCCTTTCCCATTTAAGAACATTTATTGGATCCTGCTTACTAGGAACAAGGTAGACCTTTCCTTCAGAGGGTACAAAATCATTTTGAGAATACCTAGAAACACTCTCCACTTGCCCCAGTGCGGACATGGTGTAAGACTTTGGCTTCAGAAAACACTTCCCTTTGCTCAGTACAGTTCCCATCTGCTTCTAAACCTTTTAAACCCCAACTCTCTTCTTCATTTGCCCCTGGGTCCCTAGCCTCACTTGAGTCTGTGCCCTGGGACTAAGAGGCTGCAAGGGAGGGAGGAGTTCCCATTCTATCAGCACTTGGCATGAAGGTGGATGCAAACCCAGGTGAGAACAGGCAGGAGTGATGGCAGCTTAAGAGAGTTGAGATGGCGGAAGCGCAAGGAGCATTCTGAACACCTTGTCCCTGAGCAAGAGAACCACTGAATTTTCTGTTCCAAGTTCAGAATTTATTTGGTGCAACTGTCTCAGTATCTACTGCAAGCCTGGTGGAGTCAAGCCCCTACATGAGTTCCCAAGAGCAACCCAGGCAGGACTGAAGCAAGAAGGGCCCCATCACTCCCCGGCCCCCCAGCCGAAGCCCGGGAGGCCTGTGCCTGCGTGTGTGGTTAGAATGTGCTCAACTCCACACTGTCACTGGCTGCCAGCCTCTGGGAAGCAGAAAACAACATTCATTGAAATAAGAAAAATGCTGCGTAGAAATCTTTAAAAAAAAAAAAAAGAAGAAGAAAAATGCGAAGGAAGTGTTATGCACACGCTCTGAGATTTCTGCAAAGTAATGTGTTTTTTCTGACAACTTAGTTATACAGACTGGAGATCAAGTCTTAGACCCAGGGCTTCTGTTTCCTTCCTCTAAGAAAGCAAGAGCAAAGGAAAAACAGAGATCTAGCTGAGCCGGTGGGAGAAACATCAGGCCCTGTAGGAGCGTGGATCTGCCCATCTCCTCGGCTTTTCTCTTCTGACCCAGCACCGCCTAAGTGTAAAGGAAGCCAACGCCTTGTATGTGAAATGTCACAGCAAAGGCAGGAGAGGCGCACTTCCTGACTCACTCCCAGCTATTCTCCATGGCGCTCCTGCCTCACCTTGCACAAGTTGCTCCAAAACTGAAATCTTGAAAAACCTGACTCTATTGTATTTATACTGGCCTGTCAGGTTACAAAGCAAATTCATGACCAGACATACATTGGTGTCACTGAATCTGCATGCTCACCAATGGTAAAATAAAGAATCTCCCCCACCTTGGAAAAAACAGGGGAGGGAGAGCAGCTGATGTGCTGGTGAGCTGCAAAAGCAAGAACGTGGTACACGGGTGCCGGGCAAGTGCTGGATGCCACCACGGCAACTGCTCTGTAAACTGTCATGTTCCCGGAGTGCTGCCCTGAAAACCTTACTAAACAGAGCAATGGGGTGGAAACATCAAGCTCCTTGACAGAGAGCTGATGTGAGACAGAAAAAAGCCAGTGCCATGATCTTAATGCATGATGACACAGTGACCCATGGAATCTTCTGCCTCCTCAAAGCCTGCTGGGTTCACAGTCAGAATAAGATGAACAGCTGTGGCCTGACCATGCAAAGGCAGAAGTAGCCGGGAAGCCAGAGGTGGCTTTGTTCTACTGGGCACTATTCAACACAGCAAGACCGCTGACAGCTCAGACATCGCCTTAATACATCCCACACCTGAGGAATACTGCCATGCCCATAAAAAGAAATAAATAGAAGGAAAAAAAGAAAATTTAAGCACATAAACGAGAACAGAGATAAACTCAGAAATTAGGGAGGATTAGGACAAAGATCCTAACACTTCCATCCTGTTTAGAAAGTAACGCAGTATCCAGAAAAGCCGAGAAGCCCCATAGTCTCCTGAAAACCAAAACAGCAAATTAGGTGAAAACCACCTTTCAAATCCCCATTGCCAGTGGAGGTTTCTTCTTGCTGCCACACACACACACAAACACACACACCTACACAACACCCCACGGAGGGCACAGGTTACATGGCATTATGCTGGGCTCTAAAGATTTCTAGGAGGTTCTTCTTAAAGCCAACATGCTAAGAGGTAAAGAGAATGGGGGTATTCCAAGAAGGTCCCTGTTTGGATTTATCTGTTTATAACCAGAGCACGGGGGTACACAGAACCTCCCCCAAGGGATACATTTTCTGTACAATGAAAAACTCCATTTCCTATTTCTTCTTAACTTTGTTTCCAAACCTACATGCGTCTCTTATCTCTTCTCCCTTCCACCGTGTATAAGAAAAATCCAGAGCGTTCTCTTCTATCTTCAGTCATGTAGGTCTCTGCAAAGTGTTCTTACTAATCGAAATCTTTATCATTTCAAATCATTCCTGATTTCTCATCCACAACTTTCTTGATCTTTCTTTCCCACTCTCTGCCACTTTGCTCTTTCATCAATGGTCTGCTGTGCAATTCCCCAGGGACAGCAGGTTAGATGAGAACTTCCATCATCTCTCCGTCAGGGAACTCGGGCTTGGGCAGCAAGCTGCTGACGCGGCCTCTGTGGTCAGGTGACTTTCCGTGGCCGGGAGAGTTCTCTGCCAGATAAAGAGGAAACGTGAGCATCCGCTGTTTAGGAGGGTCACGGGCTTTACAAGCTCTCAGATGGGCCTAGTTCAAATCCACCATGCTCACACCCCAGCGTATGTAGAGACAGCCAGACGTTCCAGCCCCAGTGGGAGAACAATTGAATGACCGGTATAGGATTCAGACACAGATAAAAACCAGGATGGCAATGGAAGGGGATTAAGTGGGTTAAGGTGACACTGGGACTTTGTGTGGGAATCGCTCACACCCATTCTACCTCCACCCGAAAGTATCAAGTGCATGCTCCAAGCTGAGTACTTTTTACATGTTCTCTGCTCTACCTGGAAAAGCGTATCCTAAGAATTACACCTCCCCAAAATGATGAAACTGTATTTACTTGTCTATTTTGAAGAGGGAAAATAATCTCCCCCACCTTGGAAAAAAAACAGTTAATTTATGCTCTAAACAGCCACCACCTCCTCTGAAGAATTCCTGTAGAGGGCTCTCTCCATGACTATGACCAGCCCAAGGCCAAGTCCATCCGTGCCCCAGACACTTCTGAACTCATGGCAAAGCTCCTATCTCCCAGGATGCCTTCTCTTAAATATTTTAAACAACTCATTAGCCCTGGCCTGAGTGTTGCTCCATACAAGTTAACTGACCCTGCAGTTAAGTCTACTTTCTATTTCAGTCCTCCACTGAGGCTCGAGTCCTTGGCAAATCAGTGCCTTGAAAGCAGCAGCTATGAACTGGACAACTGTGACATCCCTGGGGCGCCATTCCAGCTCCCAGAGCAGCAGCTATGAACTGGACAACTGTGACATCCCTGGGGCGCCATTCCAGCTCCCAGACATGCGGGAGGGCACTAATGCCCTGGCATCCCTCAGAGGGTCCCTTTTCATCCATCCTGGGGAAGGGTTAGTTATAAAGCATGCGTTACTAGGGTGGACTCACGCTATGAACTCGTTTTAAATAGTAATAAATGAGGTGTGTCTACAATGCTCACTCCCGTAATAGCACAGACCATACATACACAGCTGAAGTGCATTTGTACAGCCATACTCCTTAAAATAAACTCGTTAAGGCGAGAGCTGACTGGTGCTCGTGCTCCCTCTTCAGCTCAACCAAAGACCCCCTCTCCCGGGCCAGGCAGATCCATGGTTTTCAGGGGTGTAGGAGTAGGAATCACGCACCCAGTTTCTCTGCAGTCCCCTTGGCTGCTGGGTGTTTCAGGACAGGGCTGTTGGAAGGGGTCGTGCTCAGCCGGCCTCGGGTGGGCAGAGAGGCCACGCTGGGCCAGAAGAGCTCGGCGCCCTTGTCTGTCTGTGTGCTGCTGTCCTTGCTGCCCGTCTTGGCGTGGGCACTGCTGGCCGCTGTGGTGGAGGCTGCGGGGGACAGTGCTGTGCCGGGTGGTGGGGGCAGCAAGGGTGCAGAGGCGTGGTCATGGTGCTCCTTCCCCAGCAGCAGCCCTGAGGGCAGAGGACAGCTTTTCAGTGACCATTTTTTCTTTTATTAAAAAACTAGTCTCGGAGACCACGTCCTTCTGGACTGAGGATTGCTTCATTTATTCATTCATTGACTCATTCCCTGAGTATTTAATAAGCACTTATTCTGTGCCTGATAAAAATGATACTCACTGAGAGAATAAAAAAATGAAACTTAGTCCTCTTCCTAAAAAACTGCAGTTTGTTATAATACAATAAACAATTGGATAACATTATTCACAGGTTGGTAGGAAAGAACAGAGAAGTGCCAAATAACTGGAGCAGAAGGGGGATCCCTGCAAGGCTGTCTAGAAATTATGCTTGTTGTCCTTGACATGGCCCAGGAGGGCTGTCCGGGAGCAGTGGCTGTGTGCTTAAGCAATGAAAGTAATTTTATGGTTGGGGGTCACCACAACATGAGAAACTGTATTAAAGGGTTGCGGCATTAGGAAGGTTGAGAACCACTGAGAGACAATCCACAGGCCTCCCTGTCCTGGACACGGTCCCATTCACCTTCTGCTCTAAGGAACCGCTCACCATCCCACCACTCTTGGTAGCAAATGGACAGTCCTCCGCAGGCTCAAAGACAAACGCGCTTCCCCGCTGGAGCGGCCACTCAGCTGTACACATTAGCCCCTAAGGAAATGTCTGCAGTGGAGACCCACAGCCCACAAGAGGCAGGATGCCAGCTGGCCTCCCGGGAAAGGCAGCTTAGCTCTCTCCCCTACCCTCGTCCCCAAGAGGAGGAAGTCTGGGGTGCTGGCTACGGAAAAGGGCGGCATGGTGTGCAAGTGTCCATTTTCTGCCAAGCCTTCCTGCAGAGCTGGATGGGAAGGTGACTTTTTATTTCTAAGTAGAGCACACCTTCAGGGAAGGACTTGTTCACTGATGGTGTTAGCTATCATCATATCATGCATCCCCTCCAGGGCTGTTTCAAGGTGCCCATTTATAACCCAGGGCAATTCGGCTCGTGTGGAGCAGCCCTTGTCAAAATACAATGTGCGGATCAGTTACTCAGCTGTATTTTCCAAAGGCAGACTCGATTCAGTGGGCTGAGCCTGAGATCCTGCCCTTCCAACAAGCTCCCAGGTGAGGTGGTGCTGCTGGTCCAGCGACCACACTATGGGTAGCAAAGGAATTTGTCCAGGTGCTTCACCATCATCTTACTTTGTACTTCCCAACATTCCCAGGAGGTAGGTCTTATACAGAGGAGGAAAGAGAGCGTAGAGAAATTAACATTAACAGCTGAGAAGTAGCACAAACAGGATTCAGACCCCCTCACGTCCGACTCGAGTCCAGTCTCTGTTCTTCCCCGCTCTCATCAAGCTCTGCAGTCTGACAGGGACATCCCTGGGGGAGGGGGGCACAGGCTGAATAACCCAGTAGCCACCCACCTCTCCTGGGAGCCCGTGGGCAGTCAGGAAGGTGTACCCGGTTACCGCCACATCCTTCCAGAGCCCACCAGGCAGAGACAGTGAGAACACGGACACGCGCCTCCACCTGAACCCTCCCTGTTCTTGTGACACGTGGTCACCAATACAGTGTAAGGAGAAATACCGGCATAGAGAACTTGGCAAGGCTTCCCTGAGAGCACGGCCCTCAGGCTCCTAGGCCTGGTTCAGACATGCCAGATACTGGGGGATATGGACACAGACTCCGGAGAGACACCTGCCAGCTGGAGGTTGTCAAATCAGATCTGGCAAACTCCATGCCCCTTACCCAGCCTGCCTGAGCTTTGCTCTCTAACTACACTGGGAGATAAAGTCCTAGGACAGTCTTTGATGGTCTCAGCTGCTGTCCCACGCATGTCCTCCTTGAAGTACATTTCCTTTGTGCACAGGGGCTGCTGAAGCCACCAGCAGAGCGACTTCAAACGTCTGGCTGGGAGCCTCTGATTCCCTCAGCTCTGCTGGGTTCATATGGAAGCTCTTATCTCCTCTGGCACAAAGCAGTCAGGCTCCCCTCTGGGGTCCAGAGCAGGAAAAGTGGCTCTTGGTCCCACAGAGAAACAAAAACACATGCTGACCCAGGGAAAGGCATCAAAGAAGGCCCAGACCCCTGGCGCTGCCAGAGTACAGGGGAAGGGTGCAGAGGATGTGTGTGGGGTTGGCTAAGACCACAGTCGAAGAGTGCTCTTCAAAATCCTGCCTGTGCACCACCAGGACAGCAAACCCACAACGACACCCCTTCTGCTGGAGAACACTTCTTCCAGTGGACTCTCCCTTTATCTCATTTTGCTCCTGAGGGCCCCGTGGGGTAAAGCAGGCAGACACGGTCCCTCGTTTCCAGACAGGGAAGTGGAGGCGGAGCTCATGTTACTAACAGGCCCGGGGCAGAGATCTGGTGTCTCTAGGTTGGTTCATGAGACCATTCTGTGTTACAAGGGGCACCTCAAATTTCAACAATAGATGCTGATTCTGAGGAGTCACCCCAGGGCTCACCGTGGCTGTGGTGGTGTAGCCATCAGAATCTACAATGTTCCTGCAGATCTAGGCTAATTCCCACCCCAAAGTGGGGCTGACTTCCCCCCACTTCACAGGTGAATGAACTGAGAGGAGAAGTGGCTCAGTGACGCCGCTGTGTCCCACGCATGAGCGGCAGGGGACGGGTGTGGCCTGGCCCCTCAGACCCCAGTCCCACGTGTGGGGCTCACCAATGCTCCCCTTCCACGTCTTCTCCTCCGTCCTCTCCTCGGCTAGCTGGCTGCTGGTCAGAGAGGTCTGGCGCGAGTGCGTCCCCGTGGCCGCAGTGATGGACGGGACGGAGCGGGCAGGCCGCAGGCTCGAGGCATCGGCCTTTCCAGCATCCTTCCGGGCTCGCTGCTGAAGGACCTTGATCATGGCATCCTTCTCTATGATTTTGGCGTGCAGATTTTTAATACTGTAAAACCACACCAAAGCAAACATTTACCAAGAAGGCATTTGGTTAGACAAACTTCAAACATTTGTCTCAGGCTGACCCCAGACTTTGATTGTTAAGTCAGGAGGTTCAAGTGCTGCAAAGTCTTCAAACATTTATTGTCTCTAAATTGCCTAGGATGGCCCTTCTGTAGTAGGTTACGGGTGGGGGGGAAGGGGGTGTGTGCCTTCCTGGGCACCCCTGGAGACTCTGGACTCCGGGGAGGCAGTCAGAATGACTGTGGCCGTCTGGACTTCCTGGACCAAGGTGGGCTCAGAGATCTGCTGAGTTGGTCTAGTACTGGGGGGAGGGTGAGAGGGAATCATGGAAAGAGGGTGATTTCAATGAAAGTCAATTTCCATATTGTCTAAGAAAGATGAGCAGGTTCTCTGGAAGAAAATCCTGCTCCATCCCATCCCACCATGGCCAAAAATGAGAACCGGCCAACACCTCAGTCCTTTTCACAACTCTGATAGTAACTCACTGAGTCCACCCGTGCTTCAGTTATACACCGTTTCCACATCTGCCAAACAAGAGGCTCAGGTCTCCAGGGACTCCACAGGCCCTCAGAGCTCAAGGGAGGCAGGCTAGTTGTACCATGTCAAAAAGCCAAATGCATGTTCACTAAACAAGTTATTTCTGGCTAAAATATATAAACCTGGTTTAAAAACTCTGAAGCTTTAGAATCCGATCTATTTCTCCTTTCTGGCTCATAACATCTGGAAGATTGTAGAGACGGACAGCCAGGAATCACGTGGGCATCTAAATTCCTCTGTCACAGACTCAGCCTCCACCTTAAAACCTGCATCTGACATGCAATTTCCCACAGAGACCTCGGCATCTGTCCTACTGCGGAGTGGAACCACTTGCTGAGGTTTGAGACTTTCTCTTTTCTTCAGGGCAGAGTGTGGGGGAGGAGATTTTTGGGCGACCTCAAGTTCACAACCATTTAGAGCAGGACAGTGACACGGTCCTCTCCGGACGGGCTGGAGTGTGAATGCAGTCGTGGGCTGGCGGGACCCTCAGGGGCTGGGGCGGGTGGCTGCACATGGCTGTCCCTTACGTGTACTCCATGTCCTGGCACCGTCTGTTGGCTTGTGCCACCTCCTCCTCCTCCTGCCAGATGTGGGCCTCCAGCGAGCTTTCCCCATAGCTGCCATTCCGAGAGTGGGTGATGATCGTGGTGTCCCTGGCAACACAGGACACACACTGGACTGTGGGAACATTCTTGTTTGATTTCATCACACACAGACTCGTAAGGGGAAGGACGGTGCTCCTGCTGGAACGGACCTGCCTTGCACCTCCTCCGGGCTCCTGAACACCCGCTCCCCGCCTCCCGCTCAGTCATCAAGCTCGTCTGTGTGGACACAGAGCACGGTGCAAATGCTCCTGGAGAGGCCACCAGGCTACAGATACCCCCTCCACAGATGCCACATTTCTCCCCCTAGATCCTGGCCCGTTCTCTTCCTAATCTTAACAGAGTTAAGATAGTATATAAAGAAGACAAAATAAAATCTGAAAATCTAAATCCCCTGCCCCTCCTACCGACAACACTGTGTCTTAAGCTCTGGGGCATGCTGTGAGTGTACGTCGGGAGCTCTAGGTCTGATCTACTGACACACGGGTGTTGTTACCATGAACGTGTGCGTCGGTGTCTCCGTGCTTGCACTTTCCATACTTATCCTGTCTCGCTTTTCTAATCAGAGTTAAAGTTTTACTTCTATTTATCAGCCCTAAAGCACCTATTTCAGTATCTTATAGTGCAGTGGGGGGTCAGAGCTGACATCCAGCCATCCTGCTGCAAATTCTTCCCTATGTCAGTAATGAACCCGAGAGCCTGTGAACAGCTTATAAAGTATCCCCGCTCTGTCCCAACAGGCCTCCTTGTACTCATTGAGAAATGACCCTTCCCAAGGCCATGTGGAACTGCCATAGAACTGGTGGTACCCTTGGCTCATTCTCCCCTTGCTTGGGTCATGTCCTGCCATCCTCTAAATGGTATAACTATAATCCTTATCTTTTAAGAAGTCCAGTTTTCTCATTTCCCCTTTGAGATCTGAGAATCCTATCTGACCCTAAATTTTGTACCTCAGCTAAGACCCAGCAACCAAAGGTCAAGAGGAAATGACCTTGCTCATTCAGACAACAATATATCTTAACAGGATATTTGTGAGTTACTATTGTGATTACTGCACATTCTGAACTAATTTTTAGAGGAAGAATAAAGCTGTGCACCTATAAAAAGAAAGCAAAAAAGAGGTAAAAACTTTCACAACAGCATCTTAATGGTCACACACTATTCCACTGAATGGATGTGCTTTAAGTTGGATTTCTTTTTGTTGGACTCTGGGCTGTCTTAAGTGCATTAGTATTTTCAACAACATCCAGACAAACATCCTCAAACATAAGTCTTCAGGCACCTATATAATGATTTCCTTAAGGTAAATGTCTAGAAGGAGAATTCTGGAACCAAAGGGAAGGTACGTACTGCGAATGCCCTCCAGAAATGCCACCCCATCCTGCTCTCTGACTAGCCATTTAGAAATCATCATTTTTCGCTGACGTTACTCCTGGGATGAGCCTCTGGATCTCCCTGGACAGCTTGTTTGTTTTGCTTTGATTCCTTTTTCAACTATGCCTTTGTGACCAGCAGGGCCCGCCAGTCTCACCTCTCGGCAGCAGCGGTGGCCGCGGCGTTCATGGCAAAGTGGCGAATGGTGCTTTCCTCCAGATACTTCTGCTCCCACTTGGTCATGTCGGCCTCCAGGGCCAGGATCCGCTCCTCCTTCTCCCTCACCAACTCCATGAGGGCTGGGGCGTTATATTCTGGCATGCTGGCTGCCTGGCCATTTCCGTGTTTCTAGGGGAGCAGGAACACTAGGCTCAGAACCACACCCACCCTGTCGCACGGCTCCCCCGATCGATCCTGAGTCGCTCACACACCACTCTCACGCCCTTGCTCCCTCTCTGCAAAGTGGGCAGCCCAAACTCCAAATTCCTCTATCACATTTAATTCTCATGGAGCTCTGAGAAACAGACACTTTCACAGATGAGAAACTAAGTTCCTGAGAGACCAGGACCCTAAATTAACGGGTCTATGTCCACCAGCTCGTCAGCAGTAGGGGCAGGGTCCAAACTCAAGGTGTTTGCACGACAAGTGGCTTGGCCAGTGTCTTGCTGTGAGTTTACAATAAGAGCAAGAACGGGAATTAAGGCCCCCGGTTCCTGATGTGGGACACTCTCCAGAATTCAGGGACTTTGATTCCAGTTCTTTCCCCTGATGCTGGGGTGAAATATAGAGGCAAAAGAAGTGGGACACTACTACTAACTTGTACGTTCCCTAGCTGAGAGGCTGGGAAAGGAGGTATTAACACACACCCCACTCTGGCCTGAGAAGGAAAATCAAATTTAATAATGCCGATGAAAGCGGAAGACCTCTAATGCAAGATAAGCTCATTTTTTCACACTGTTCATCAGTAACAGAAAAAACAAAACAAAACAAAACTGCAGTTGTTAGCTGGACTGCTCACAAACTGAGGCTATTCCACACTTTAGATTTTCCCCTTTAACTCAGGAACACTACTTCCTCTAAAAGCTCAGTGTAGAGCACAGTGGGGTTTTGAGGAGGTTCTGACTGCAGACCAGCAGCGGAGACGGGTCACCCTGGGGCATCAGGGCTGGGGGCCCGGCTCCTTCACACCTGAGGGGATGACTCTGTCCCAGCTATTCTACGCTCCCTAGACACACATCCCCACGTTTTCCAGTGATTGCAAATTTAAAATGCAAAGCAATGCACCCCCAAATTCAAAGCTGGGGGGTGCAAGATGACAGGTATGTCAACACTACACCCAGAACCACATAATGCCCTAGATTAAGACAAGGATTGAGGAGTTACCCAGAACGACAGCTGGGCATTTGAGCTACACCCGTGGAATCTAATCCTACCAGAGAGAAGAGAACAGCGGACCTATGGACTTTCGTACATTTTTTAAGGGTACAAATATAAATTATTTTAGGAAGTGGCAGCTTGCCAGTGACCAACATTTAAGTAAGAATAGAGTGTCGAGCACATCCCTGTCCTCACCTGACCTATTCAGGAAGCCAGTGACCCATCTGGCCAGGCACCCAGACTCGAGCAGGAGGACAAATGAACCTGCCCACTGAGATGAGAAGCGCCCCTATTTTTAGAAACTTTCCAAGAAAAAGCTCCCACGGCATCACTAAGCTGCCATCTATGCTTGTCAGTTTCTATCTAAATCCCTTCTGTTACCATCTCAGCTGGCTCATTTTTACAGAATCCTCTTGACCTCAAATGAGATCATGACAACTCTTCACAGCTCCCCTCCCAATTCAGGTCATTAAGCATTATTTAAACAAATGCATGAACGGCAGTGTTCAAGGGTACAGAGGCAGCATGATCTAAAGGGTAAGTGTGCTAGCCGATAAAACAGATTTGGGGGGGAGGGGCTTCTGCCGCCCCTCAGCTAGCGGGCCACCCAGTATTTACCAAGCATGAACCCCGTGCCAGGCCTGCAGCAGTGAGCAACGCAGATGACATGTCTGCCCCCAGTGTGTTCACCTGATTAGCTACAGTGTAGCCCTAAAACTTCCCTGTACCTCCTTTTTCTTTTTAAGAACATTGCTCAAGAACCTTCTCTCTCCTATGTTATAGCACTACTGTGGAAATAAGACATAAAAATTCCTTTGAGCTCTTAAAAGTGTAAATTCCTCTCCCTCTTCATCCTTATTTCTTCCACTTCTCTCCCAGTTTCTAATGATGCTGAAGTTCTATTTCACCTCCCAGGGTGGAGGAGAGATTATTTGTAATAACAGGAATTATTCACCAAGAGCTTCTCTTTTCTGCTAACTTCTATTGTCCTGACCCATCTTTCTCTTTCTGCACCCCCTCTTTAATCAGCACACTTCTTTCAACATTGTTTTTCCAGTGGGTCTGGAATAGTTGGGGTAAGGGAAGAATTTGGAAGTGGGTACCAAGAATGCCCTAAGCCAGTGGTTCTCAACCTGTGGGTCCCGACCCCTTTGTAACAATGAAAATACATCCTGCATATCAGATATTTACATGACGATTCATAACAGTAGCAAAATTACAGTTATGAAGAAGTAACGAAGATAATTTTACGGTTGGGGGTCACCACAACATGAGGAACTGTATTAAAGGGTCGCGGCATTAGGAGGCACTTAGGAAGGTTGAGAACCACTGCCCTAAGCCTTCCAATGACTCTGTGAGTAATGACAGGAATCAGAACAGCAGTGAGAGCTACCGTCTTAATCTATTGCTAAGTGCAAGGCGTCCAATATGCTCTTTGTACAGACTTTCTTGGTTGCAGTTACAAGTATGAAGCAAGTATCTGCCTCACTTTACAGACAAGAAGTGTAGTTCAGAAAGATTACTTACCTGCGGCTGCTTTTCTAGTAGGAGGCGGCAGGAGTCAGCCTGGAAGGTCTAACCCTAGAGCCCGTGCTCTAAATCAAACACGACTCCACGCCACTCTGCTCATCCCAATGTTCCCATCCTTCTGGAAGGGTCCACAGCACCTCACCCAGGGGCTCTGTGTTGTTAGAGAGGCTAAATGGAGAAACTCAGCTGTGTCCTGCCCTCAGTCCGTGGGCAGAGCCTTTGTGTGGGGTGTTTCTAAGCTGCTCTTTCAAAAGTCTCTTCAGAATAATACCCTATGGAAATGACGGGGCATAGTGGTTGGTCTTATGTTTTGTTGAGGGTAGAGACAACCAGGGGCTTTGTGGCAGCGTGACCTCAGCGTACTTTCTAAAGGGGTCAGAGAAATGCTTCTTGAACCGGGGCACAGGAGGAGGGTAGGCATGGTGTGTGGAAGCCTTTTCCGAGGCTGCCCACGTCTGTGCCAAGAAGGGACAGGCAGACACATGAGCTGCTGGAGGGTGACTGAGAAGGAGGAATCAGAGAGGACCTGGACACCCTTCCCCGAGCGGCCAAGTCCCTCAGATGACTCTGTGTTCTGGAGTGGACTCCGGGTCATCCTTGGTGAGGAGGCAGAGCTGCCTTCCATACCAGCCCAAGGGCTCCAGACGTGAATCTGACCAGACTTTATCTTTTACAATATCTGTCACATGGAGTAGTGAAAAACTCAAGATTTTGGGGTGGTGGTGCATTTTTTGGTAATAACATGTTTTCCTTTTCTGTTTATAAGATCATATATGCTCATTGGTATAATTAGAAAATAAGCAAGTATTAAAGAAAAAAATTACAGGTTGAGGGTCCCATATACAAAAACTGAAATCCAAACACGTCTTCAGCATTTCAGATGAGGGACTTATTTTTTTTGTGTGTGTACGTATCTTTTTGATGAGTACATACAGCAACAGGAAAATGCCTGCGTGTACTTCATATAGCAGGAGATGGATTAATATTCTCATTTTTCTCATGTTGAAAAAACCTCCAAGTGCAATACTGTTTTTAAGGAGAGGCTAAGCAGCTCGGTTCTGTTTAACTCTAGAGACTGCTCCCCTCTCTTGAGTCTCACGTGAGCCATACACAGCTGGGTCTGCTATCAGCTTCCAAAGACAAATCCAAAATGCAAGCAGAGTAATTTCCCTGGAGAGACCCAATTCTGAAATTTCAGTCCTCCACTGGTGCACAAACATGTCAGCAGCCTCCATGCACAGCAAGGATGTTGCTTTTGCCAGTCTACAGAAAAAATGCGGGTGAGCGTGCACGGGTCTCAATGTGCGTACGGTGAACTGGCCTCTATGGCAATTAAAACATTTTCCAAATAATTCTAAATTCACATTTCTTCTTCTTGATATGCCGCAACATGGGTGATGGAGTTGAGTCTGGTTTCATAGCTCTCAGAACAGGTGAGCAAGGAGAAGTGATCTACCTGCAGGCTGGGGGGGGTGGGGGGGGCGCGTTAACTGGAAAAGAACGTTCTTTTTGCTCTAAGAATTGAGATGTGTCCACCTGATCAGCCAAAGACTTGTTAAGCGTCTACCATTTACCAGCACTGTACCTGGACCCAGGAAGCCCTGCCCACAAGCTGGGAAAGCTAAGCTCTTAAGAACTGAGTGACAGAGAACAGCGGAAGGGTCTAACTCCAGAGCTAGTTCACGAGGCACGGGTTGGTAACTGTGTGGTATCAGAAGTCCAGAGACAGACCCACCCTTCCTTACAATCTATCAACTAAGCCCAGACAGTGGGAGGCTAGGTGGGCTTCTTGGTTTTCTGGGCTATGGCACTAGTACCTCCTTCCCCAGCCAAGCACACACACCCACAGGGAGCTACATGGGCCTGCCCTGCACGAGGGCTGAGCTGGCCTCCATGCATGCCTTCAAGTGTTTTCAAGTGTTTCACCCATAACCACTATGCCCTATCCAGTAGAAAATTCCTGGGAGCCCTGCCTAGCATTCCCCTGGCATCCTAATTTAGAGCACACCTTTCATCAGCTGCAGAAAGGGATCTGCCCATCACGCTGGCTGATGACAGGCTGTCTGGAGCCAGGAGCCTTTGGCAAGTCTTCCCCCTGCTTGCTGTGGCACACACCCTCCTGGGATAGGTGCTTTACTCTGCACTCACAGCCAAGGTACATTATCAGCAGAGAAAGAAAGGCAGAGAGATGGGAGCGCAGGACCAATATTACTCCCCAGGGAGGGTCCTGAACTCCTTCCTCTCCTTTACCTCTGAAAACCCACTGATCGTCATGCCCTGCTAGTTTCAACCCCTTGTACTCCATGGGTTCCCAGGGTCACAGCACCGAGAGTGCACTGACAGTCTCAGTCTCTTACTTCGACCTCCACCCGCCCACAGTGCTCTGACACCACCAGAGGATTCTTTCCCATCCCTTGCACTGTACTTCTCTCTAGCTGAAAAGCCTCCGAGCTGCTGTGCTCTGTGGACTACAGGAGAAAGCCCCAACTCTCAGCTTTATCAAAGGCCCTCCACAAACTGGCCTTTGCCCCCTCACTGGCCTCTTCCTTGGCGTCCTCCTGTCTGGCTGCACCCCACCACCCTGGGCTTGCCGTGCCGTCACATAGCCCTCCTCCTCTGACGTTCTTGCTCCTGGCTATACAGGAAACACATCTTTCAAAATCCAGCTCAAATGGCCTCTGTTGAGTGCCTAAAGCCACACTCCCCCATCTACAGCCCCAAGTCAGTGACTGTTTTCTCTCTGCGAGTCATCTGTCACTCCACAGCAAGTAAGTGACTTGCTGGCCCAACTTCTGCACTGGTCACTGTGGGGTTAACTGAGGACAGGAGTCCCTGTTTCCCTCTACATCCTCTGCAGCCCACAGTGCCTGGCCCATGTCTGCTGAACGACCGACCGCGTCTGACCCCCTGCCACCTGCGCCCAGGCCGCACCTGCTGGGCTCTCAGCGCATCCAGCTCCCTCTCCAGCCAGGTCCGCAGCCTGCGCTCCATCTGCTCCCGCTTCTCACATGCAGACTGCAGCTGGGTCAGCGCCTGCTGCAGCTTCTCCACCTTCTCCACGTAGGCTTGCTTCTCTCGTAGCTGAGTTGGTAAGAGTAGGAAACAGCACAGACTTTACACCCGTCATTCTCAAAGCTGACGTGAGGGTGAGGCTTGGATTACCTGGCGATCCCATTTAAACTACAGGTGCATGTACCTTCCACCCGCCACCCCCTATTTCACAGGTGTGCTGGGATGAAAAGACTTGTACAGAGGCCATCAGTTAGGGCGGTGCCTGTGGCTCAACGGAGTAGGGGACCGGCCCCATATACTGGAGGTGGCAGGTTCAAACCCGGCCCCAGCTTTAAAAAAAAAAAAAAAAAACCAAACTGCAGAGGCCATCAGTTACACCTGAAATGGCTCGGATGTTTGGAATTGAAGACTCCCCTGGTGCACCAGCCTTTGGTGAGCTGTACAGCTTTGGACTCAATGCTTGGTTATAGCTTAACAATTACTGCATTTGTAGGCATTGGAAATGAGCTTAACAGAGAGTTTTTAATATCATAAAGAAATTCTTATTCTACAATGTTAAATGAAATATCTAGAACATTATCACAATTTCTGTCTGCCTCCTATCTACCTTTTTATCCATGAATAAAAGACCAGAAGGATAAAGCCTTAACCATGTTTACCTGTATGATAAAATAGCAATTTCTTGTACTCTTTATTCTGTTCTGTACATTTCAAATTTTCTATAATAAATATAAATTACTCTTATAATAAAGTATGTGTGAATGTATATCATGCATGCAGCCCCATTTATGTATGTTTGAATAAATACAAACACTTCTTATTGTAGACATTTCTGATGTAACTTTCTCCTTAAAACCTCAGACCTTTCTAGATGAGGAGTTGACAGCCCTGAGGAGACAGGAAGGGCATATGAATACTCAAACAACACAAAAACTGAGGCTGAAGCAATTTATGTAAATGTCCCATCAGGTATGGACTTAGAATCATGAACAGCTTCAAACTCTTACCCTCAGACTCTGTTTTCTTCCAATTAAGGGCTTGCCCCGTGTTCATAAATCCTGGGCACATTTCTAACTGTCTTGGAATTGCCTGGTGCCAAAAATCAGGCCATGGTATTTACTCGATCTGGTCCTGGGTAAGAAGACACCAGATGCTGTTTCCTGTCATTCTGCGCCTGGTGTGCAGACGCCTTCCAGGTGATTCCATCTCGAGTTCAACCCTGACTGTGCTGGCAAGTTGGAACACGCCAGGGATTCAGGAGCTTGCTGCTGGGAGCGGTTTCTGGCTTAGCAGGCGGCAGTGCTGTGGGTTGTGCTTATTTCCCGTCCTACCTGAAGCCACCGGATAAAACAGACGCTTCTGACCTCTCAAGAAGGAGGCAGCGATTTTTCAGACTTTTTAGTAACTACCCTCAGAATTGAATTTCATCTGCCCCTTAGATGGCTCAATTCAATTTAACACACTTGAGGACCTACTAAGTGCAGGTTTCTGTGCTACTTAGAAATGTCATCTGACCAAATATTTTGTCATACACTATTCATATACCACTTCCTACGTCCTATATGGCATCCGGTTTTCTGAGTTTGTAGCTACCAGAACATAAGTGCCACAAAAATCTGTCCGTTTTGCCCAGTGCGCCCCTGCTGCCTGGAACAGTGCCCAGCAGCTGGCAGGCATTCAAGACTTCTTAGAGTGAATGAAAGAATATTATCCGTAGGTAACTGCCAGATCCTTAAAGGCCTGAATCTGTCTCCTTTAGCTTTTATCACGGTGCACCGCATGATGAGGAGACAGACACAGGGACTTACACCTCGCACCAGCCAACACTTCCAGGGCACCACCCTGACAAGCACTGTGCTTTGTGCAAAGTATCTCATTTAATCCTCCCCGTAACAGTTAGAGGTAAAGCCCTGTAGTATCTTTGTTTAGGAAATGAAAAAAACTTTCAGGTTAGGTGACTTGCTCAAGGTCACACAGGTGATAGGTCAGGCAGCCAGGATTCTCCTCGTTTACAGCAGTTGGGCTTTACAGACCTCTCCTAACCACTGTGGTGATTTATGGCCGGCACTGAGTATCTGAACTGAATCAAGATCACTCAAAAGAAACTTCCATAAGAGCAAGGACTGATACTGGAAGCCAGACCCTCAAGGCATTCTGGAGAAGCTACATTCAACCAACCAAAGACTTCATATAAATGTAATGGCAAGAAAAAACCCCAAGATAGTGATTATAAAGAACCTATCTTCAAGGAGCTCACACAACTCTTACGTTAATGGAAATATCAAAACTAAAAGATTTTTTAAAATGCTATTTCCCTTAGCCTCACACATGGAGATGGAAGCTGGAGAGTAGTCTCTGGGATGACAGCAGAGAAGCCCAGCCTCCCTTCCCCAGGACAGACCTCCTGGCTTTAGAGGCTGAGGTCACTTCTGCGGTGAACATTGTCACATGTAATGAATTCCCTCAGGTGACAAGGAAGAAGGTGCTGTGGGCTGCTGCAGGATCCTCAAGCTGGCATCAACACTGCAACCCCTACACAGGACTGGTGGGCTCGAAAGCTTTCTAATGGCCAAGATCTTTATTTACTGAACAATCTTCTTCTTCAGGGGCTCCGTCCCTGCAGCTGATGTCTGCTGAGACGTCTGAGGTACACGGCACCAGGACACGTTTTCTGAAGGGACAACGGTCAGCCTAACAACAGCACTGCCTTCTGTGTGCTGATCACCAAACGAAGCCCGTTAGCTGGACCATCTCAGTTAAGCTTCTTCAGTCCCCACAACTCACGGGCACCTGCTGCCACCAAGGAAGCTGGGAGTTGCTGGGCAGAGGACACCTGTCTGCCTCTCCTCCTTGTCTCCCCCACACCTACAGTCTCCATACCCTGGCCTGGTCCTCAGAATGGTCATTCTAACTCCTTGGTCAGGCCTACTGGGCAAGTCTACCCACAAATCTCAAGGTAAAGGTTGACTTCATCAGTAACTACTAAACCCATACTGCTTGAGAGGAATCTAAACTTCCTGGATTGAAAGGGTCGCTGCACAGCTATGACGACTTCTGGAAATTATAGACAGATCAGCTGAACATCACCTCCACCCTCCCCCGATCAGAAGACTTCTTGCCTTTTACTATGCATTTGAGAATTCAAAGCCATAGCACTTAAACTATTTTTTAAGATGGTCAGTCCCTTTTCTCTGCAGGCACCAGTGGTCTCTAGTCCTTCCCTGCATTTCCAGCCCTGGCCATCTGCCACCCAGTGAGCTGCAGGCTGGGCTTCAGAGAGAGGCCGAACCTCTTTGCTGATGGTGTTCACGTGTGCCTTTCCTGCTTTGCCTGGCCCTGGGACAGATAAACTCTGTTTTTATTCATTTTTATTTGGGAGATTTCCCACATCCCTCCCCTGTTTCAGCTCCCTGGAACTGGCTCTGAATAAAGCAACTAGGTTAGGAAAAGTGTGTGGAGACTGCCTGGGATCTGCCCCCCGCCACGCCTCCCACCAGTCCCCGCTGTCAGGCCTCACCTCCTCTTCCAGCTTGATGACCCTGGCCTGGGCGTTGCTCAGAGCCTGGTCCAGGATCTCGATGTGTCTCCGATGATCCTCACTTGCGGTCCGCACTGCTGCTAACTCCATTTCTAACTTCTCCTTTTCCTTCAAAAATTCTTTGTCTAGAAGGGAGACAAGAACAAAACTACCTCTATCCAAAAGTGCTCACTCTCTGGGCCCACTGCCAGTCTACATCTGGCAAGGATTAACCATAAAAAAGCACGCAAATAGTAAAGAATTGAATTTCTGCTTTCTTTCCCACTTAACAATGGGGGTGGGTACAGCAAGGATTTTCTCAAAAACCCACTGTTGACTATAGATACATTTCAGAGATGAGTAGTAACAAAGAACTGGTGACCCATGTTCTTGACACCTCACTTTTCTACAACACTGACTTTCAAGCTTTCAATTAATCTTGTATCTACCGTATATACTCGAGTGTAAGCCGGCACAAATTTTGTGCCGAAAAAACTCGGCTTATACTCGAGTATATAGGTACATTTCTTATTATGCTCACAACTTCCCCTGCTTCCACCTTCCAAATCTGTGATATTAATATTACTACTAATATTCCCACTCATAGGAAATAAACCAACGTCCAGAGAGGTACGCTCTGTCTCCGGCTGGGTCCTCTCCCCGTTCGCCCTGGTCCTGCATCTTCTAGTCCTACTCCAGAGGGGACAGGGACAACGCTTTGGATTTAGGACAACTGCTTTTCTCTTAACAACAACGTAACTGATGGTGATCACGGTCTTTCTGCCTGTGGTGAGCCAAGCTGCTGTGTCCCCAGTCTCTCTATCTACTGCCCCCCACAGACTTCTTTATTGTTTTGGCTTTAAGCAGGCAGGGTCACAGATGGTGCCCCTGGACCAGTATTTCTTGATGAAAACTTTTTCCATTACAAAAGCAATACATTATCTTTCAAGAATGAATTAGAATATTTAGATATGTTGCTTATAATATTCAGAAAAATGAACACACTTAAGTGTAAGGGTGAGGAACTGATTAAACAAACTATTGTGAGCTCTACAGTAGAACAGGATGCAGCCATTAAAATCCGAGATTTAGTGGCACGGAAAAAAATCTTCATTATTGAGACAAGGTGCTTACAAAACCACATGTACACTATTTTGTGTTTACAGAAAATAAGGCACAGAATTACAACAGCAGCAGCAGTAGCGATGTAGAGGTAGAAACTGTTCTCTCTGTGTCACACCATTCCCGCGCCAGGCTGTTACCTCAGCCCTCCCAGCAACTCACACTGAAAGAGCACCCAAGTCTGGAAGTGACACCACATGCTCACGGCCGGGGCACACATTCATTATTTCCTCCTAATTCACTAATTTGATAAATATCTATCAGACATTCAACAACACGGTGGGCTCTAAGCAACAGAAGGAATGATGCCCTAATGAGGCAGAACATGTGGTTTTGAATACAGAGCACGAAACTGAGAAGAAACAGTACGGCTGCAGGTATCAGACGCGATCTCACGAGGTCACAGACAGGCACAGGGAGACACCAACGTCCAGCTCTACTCCTGTGGCTACACGTGTGAGAAGAGCGAAGCCCAGAGGAGTGAAGGCATTTATTCAGGGTCCCCCCCGCCCCCTGGCTGGGGCAGAGCCAGGGCTGGAATCTAGACCTCCTGATATCTCCCTACAACTCCTTCCCACTCCACTGCACAGCCCTGGCATTGTGGAATTATGTCGACAGGATCAGAGGACAATGGAACAGCTCCTTAACTGAAAGACTGAAGGAGCAGCGCTGTAAAGCTAGGCGGCTGTGGGGCCAGGCATGGTGGCTCCCGCCTGCAATCCTAGCCCTCTGGGAGGTGGAGGCAGGTGGATCTCCTGGGCTCAGGAGTTTGAGACTGGCCTCAGTAAGAGCGAGACCCCATCTCCAAAAAATAGCCCAGAGTTGTGGTGGGTGCCTATAGTCCCAGCTACTCAGGAGGCTGAGGCAAAAGAATCACTTGAGCCCAAGAGTTTGATGTCGCTGTGAGCTATGATACCAGAGCACTCTACTGAGGGTGACAAAGTAAGACTTTGTCTCAAAAAAAAAAAAAAAAAAAAGTATCTGTGCTTGTTAGAAAGAATGGCATCTCCTAGAAAGAAAATAAGGCCACCAAGGTCCCGATCCAGAACAAACATTACTTTTAGGCTCTTTATGCCTCATTTCAGGACAAATACCCTGTCCCTTCTCCCCTTCCCTGGCATTTGAAATGCTGCCTCTGAAACCTCCTTCCCAATCCATGGAAAAGAAGCATATGAGAATCCTAAACAAAGGAGTTATCAGCAGCCCCCAGTGCCGGGAACCCGCCTCCACAGTCCTGAAGGGATCACAGCATTTCACTCTTTCTGTACCAAGTCTGACATCTGAGCACAGCTCCACGGGTTCGTACCGCATCTCAACAGTGTGCTTGTTGAGGCTGGCCGCGTTCATGCTCCCTGTCTGGGAGCTACTAAGCAAGCACGCCCAGGGACGAGGTGCTGGATCCCAGGGCTTCCACCTTGCCATCAACTTAAGCATAAAAGTTCTTCTTTTTGTTGAAGGCAGCCAAGTACACGATGATTTTAATAAGAAACAATAAAACGATAGATTGAGCTCAAGAACAGAAGCCACAACCAAAAATGTCTTGTCTTTTGCAAATTGATAATGACCACATTGTTCTATTGCCATGTCATGATGACAGCTATCGAGGTAGAATTCTGAATGAACACATTCCCTTCAACACACACAGGCACACACACGCAATCTCCGCATTTGCTATTTCTTAGATAGGCTGTATCATATGGAGGCTAAGCCCACTTGAGCATCAGGAAGACCTAGATTCAAATTCTACTTTCACACTTTCCAATGATGACACCTGAAGCCAGGTAGTTACCCTCTCTGAAGCTCAGCTCCCTCATCTATGAAATGGACGTGGCATTATCTACATGCAATATTGTCCTGATGACTCTTGTTAGTGGAGTTGATGCATATAAAATATAAAAGGACCTGAGCATTCGGGACTTAATGTTTTAGTCATTAGTGATGCCCTGAGCCTACAAGAATGCCTAGTTCAGAAACAGTGTTGAATGAAAGAATGAGTCTCTACTGCATGCCAAGTCTAATGCCAACTGAACAATACACCCCAGCTCTTGTTAGCTGTTAGGTTATTCAGAATTCTCGTGATCACCTAACAACAGCCTTTGTTATATACCTCTTCGTTTGACCTGTGAACCAATTGCTCACCCAGAAGCCACTGCTTCATCAGGTGGCGGGTACTGACCATGGACAGCCCTGCTCCTGCCTCTGCCCATCTACACCACAGGCCAAGGACGTGGCTATGTTAGGGACGAGGGCTGCGTTGGTTCTGGAATGTTATGCAGATCTCTTGTCCTGAGTTTGATGACTTCAGACTTCAGGCAACAGCCACACTATTTAGTATCCCTCACACTGGCTCAATAGCCCATGTCCACTGATAGGAAGGAGTGCTATCACTCATGAAGTTTTAAAAACAACATTCTTGACAATAGAAACAACAAGATTTGCTCATGTTTTTTAGATAAGTGCTGTGTTCCAGGAATGGTTACTTACATTAGTTCATTTATTCTAAGTTTACTATATGAGGTGGGCGCCATTGTTATCCCTACTTTCCAGTTGAGAAAAGTGGCACTAAGAAAGGGTTAGCGTCAGAAGTGACGCTCACCAGTGGTAGGGACACATGTAGGGGACCAGATGATTCAAGGGAAGAAGTGAGAGTTAAGCTCCGAATGCTCTGTAATTATAAGACACACCTGTGATATAACATCTCGCTAACACCTTGGTGATAAGGGCACTGGGAAGGGACGTGGCTCTCCTAACATGAGAGCAGAGCTTGGCAATCTCCACAGCTGTGGTGTAAACAGACACAGGAGAAGTTAGTCCAGATTCACTCTAACTCTTTTGCTCCTCCTGCTGGGAGGGCACCTGCTTGGCGCCCTTCTATGAAGACTGCTAAGATTCGCTCTCCTACTAAGACTGTTTCTCTCTCACTCTCTCCTGCTAAGGCGAATTGCCCCCCAGCACCTAAGGGGAGTTGATCACGAGTGAGGTAGCACAGCAGCCCGTGTCCAGACAGTTAGACAGGCCGGGGCCGGTGACCTGGCATCACGGCCCCTACAAGGAAGTTGCTTTTTGCCCTCTCTGATGCCCACTTACAAACATGGCCTATGCTGCCTCTCCTGTGCAGTCATGGAAGAGAGAGGAACTTAGCATGACGGAAGTAATGAGACGTAGCTCATTACTGCACAGATCTAACGTGTCACAGGTCATGACACACTTCTCAAAACACAGCAATTACATTTACATGTGTATCCATCTACAAGTCTGAATTAATTAAGCATCTCCTACATGGAGGCATCAGAGTACTGGTTAAAAGTACAGTTCTAGACTCAAGCTGGCTGGGTTCACACCCAGCTCTACCACTATAGTTCTGTGACTCTAGAAGCAAACAAACTTCTTTGTGCTTTTGTTTTTTTGCCCTTAAAGTAAGTATCACAATAGCACCTACTTCAAAAGGCATATAGTAAGTACTTAATTAATGTCGACCATGCTAATACTGTAGTTACTACTGTTGTTCCAGGAAGTACGATAAATTCTGGGGATAGAAGGTGAGTAGGACGTAGCCTTCTGCACTTCCCCTGGTGGGGGAAGTCATGAGCACTGTCTACGTGACGTGATGCTCTCTCAGAAGCTTGCTGGGGTGCCCTGAGAACAAAGGGGGGAGATCTAATTCAGGCTAGGGGGCAGGCAAGAAGAGTGTCATGGCAGGGAGCCCATGATACACTTCCCGACTCCCTGGAGACATGCCCACCCAGGGGCAGCAGAATCATCTCCACAAGTCATCCTTTGGGAGATACAAAGGGCGTTCCCTGGGTGAAACCACCTCACGGAAAGGTCCTATAGTTAATTATTAGCTAAGCCCCTCAGAGTGGATCTCAAGAAAGACGTCTCACACTGAATTTTTGGTTGGGCTCCAATGTATATACTGAGAATTCCTAGAACAGGCAAGTTGACACAGGGAATTCTTGCCCAGAACTGTGTTTACTCAATGGATATGAATTACCCTGAACCATGTGGAGTGGGCAGTTGTTTAGCCTGATGGCTCTGGTCCCATTTACACAGAAGGATGTCTGCTCACACATTGTTTGCTCTTGAAACCACAGCGATAGCGCAGGCTTTGCAGCCAGGCTGACCTGCTTTGATTCTGGCACCTTCATTCACGTAGCAGTTCACCTTGGACATGAGACTTCACTTCTCTCAGATTCCTTCTCCTCAAACCAAACTATCAAGATTGGTTTCTCAGGACTGTTGTCGAGGATTAGAATGACTATTGGTAACATGCCTACCACGTGCTCTGGTACTTGATAGATACTTGATAAATGACAACAAAAGCTAACAGATATTCCTGGAGACTTAACGTGTCCCAGCTGCTGTGCCAAGAAGTCTATAAGAAAACCTCACTTAATACTTACATCAGCTCCACTTGACAAGTAAGAAAACAGAAGCAAAGTGAGCTATGATACTTGCGTAAGTCAAACGGGAGTCCCACTTGTGCCTCCACTGTGTGTCACCTCCCCTTGCTTAGAGAAAGAGCAGAAGTGTATAGAAACTAGAGCTGGGCCCAATAATTCAAAGACGCTCCCTTTCCATCTTAACCCATCTCCTTTGCCAGTTCTGGGTAAGGCTCAAAGTGCACAGCCTGTTGAAACAGTTTCTGTAATTACTATCTGAGCAGTAAGCTTAACTGTTGCCTGAACCAGAGGACGGTGGGCCCTGGAGAATTCTGCTATTAATTCTGAGGGTGGGTAAGTGCATGGGGTCAGCCAGTGGAAGCATTAAGGCACTAAGTGCTGTGTCCCACTTATGGCTGGAGCTCAAGACGACAGCAAACCTATATCACAGCCTTTCTTAGGTGGGAATTAATTTCTAGGGTTTTGATGAGGTTTCCCGTAAGTCCCAATTACCTGGGGAGATAGAGGAGTCCAAGCGCTGCCACTTGACCAAGAGGTGACGAAGCCACTGGGTGCTCAGGAGGTGAAAGAGGAGTGGTCCCCCAAATTTCATGTGGGGGAACTCCCCACGTGACAGTAATAAAAGGTGGGGCCCTTAAGAGGAGATTAGACCATGAGGGCTCTGCCCTAATGAATGAATGAATAAATGCTATTATCAAAGGAGAAGGTTAGTTATGGGGCTCTTGATAAAAGAACGAGTTCCTTCTAAATCTCTGTCTCATGGGTTCACATCCACCTTCTGCCCTGCCACCAGGCAATAACGCAGCACGAGGCCCTGGCAAAACGCTGGTGTCATACTCTCAGACTTCCCAGCCTCCAGAGCTGTGAACCAAATAAACTTCTATTTTTTTTTTTTTTAACGCATAGCTCATCTTGGACAAACTTCTGTAGCTCATAAATGACCTCTTCTGTGGTATTCTTCTCTTTCAGCTAGAACCAAGGTTTGACCCTAGGCAGACTAGATCTGGAGGGTTTCGATCTATCCTGGGGTGTGTGTGTGTGTGTGTATGTGTGTGTGCGCGCATGTGGGTGCAGCATGAGGACATAAAAAACACATCAAGTGTTCACACTCCGAATTCCAAAGGCTCCTATAACGATGCCCAACTAGCCCAGTTAGGCGCCTGCTGCTGGGGAGTCGGGTGTCCTCCTGGCACTTCTCAAGGAAGGGTCTTGTTGCCTTGGATGTGGGAGGAGGGGTTAGTGGCAACAAAGTTAAAGGAAGAGGAGGCAGGCACGATCCAACAAACCTTCAATGAAGGACTGGTGTGAGGGGTACAGTCTCTGGAACTCTGAACAAAATGTGGTTAACAGACATTACCAGAGAAAAGGTCATGAGAAAAGGAGAGGCCGGGTAGAGAGAAGGAGGGGAGACATGAGCAACAGTCCCCAGGCCCTCTGTGCACCTCGCCTGGACCCCGTGCCCAGCACTGGATGTTCACTGGGAGGTGTGCAAGAGGCAGGTGCTTCCTAACCTGGAATTCTCCATAAAGTAGACAACTTCCGTGGTATCTGTGTAGCCAAAAGCCCATTTCCACGAGCTCCTCCTACAACCATCCATCCACAGGGCAGGTTCCACCAAGCAGTCACGTCTGCATTTAACAACCTTCCCATCCACCTCTCCTCACCACGCCTGTTAGAGAGCTGGTGGGACCTGAAGGACCACTGGGCTGAAGCTAGTCCAGTCAGAGTCTCTCATCTGAGCATCTGAACATAGGAACCTAGGGGAGGTGGTGATACTCGTATAAACAAGCAGCGTGGCTCAGGCTGGGCAGCCAGACTCCAGCATGCAGCTGGGAGAGACAGAGGGAGCCTCACTGTGGACAGGCCAGCCTGCACCCCTCAGGGGTTCCAGAACGCACTGATCAGATTTAAGCCACAGTCCTCTGATTTGGGCCAAAGCTCGCTCAAGTGGATTTCTCTTTTTGTAATGGAAAGATCACTAGGACACTCTCTCTTCTTTCTCTACACTTCCGCTCCCTTTCTTCAGTTTAGGATAATGCCGACCAGCATTCCAACAGTGTCAATTCTGGTGACTATGAACTTCTCCAGAGTGCTGCTGAAATGCTGAAATGAACTCTTTTTTTTTTTTTTTTTATTGAGACAGAGTCTCACTATGTCGCCCTTGGTAGAGTGCTGTGGCGTCACAGCTCACAGCAACCTCAAACTTCTGGGCTTAAGCGATTCTCTTGCCTCAGCCTCCCGAGTAGCTGGGACTACAGGTGCCCACCCCAACACCTGTCTGTTTTTGTTGTTATTGTAGTTGTCATTGTTGTTTAGCAGGCCCGGGCTGGGTTCGAACCTGCCAGTCCCAGTGTATGTGGCCAGCACCAAGCCACTGAGGGCACCGAGCCACGAAATGAACTCCTCCTATGGAAAGACGTCCAAATAACTGCCTGCCACACTGTCTTCCCCTAACATTTCCCCTCTTGGTTCTTATTTCTCAAAGATCCCTAAGCCTCAAGTTCCCCGGTATTGTATCTTACAAGATTTAACAGACACCGGGGAGAATTCTATTCCAAGGGATACTGAAGTCCTTGTTGGCACCAAAGGTAATTTCTTCATTTCTTTGCTCTGAGGCTGTGGGAACGGAAAGACAACAGGAAGCGTTTCACTTACTTCATCACCCACAGAACCATTTAGGTTCACTCTGCTTCCAAGATATTTCACACTAGGAATATCTAGGAATAATAGGGGGCCCCTTCTTAACGTCTGCCCACACATCCTTACCCCAGCTTAACAGTCAAACTGATGAACCCAGAAAGAGGCCACGAAAATACAATCCAAAAAGAGCACTGTTACATCACACGAGAGTGATTTATTCACATGAGGCTTATCTGATGCAAGACAACGTGAAGATGATCTACTTGTTAAAGGTACATACTAATTCACAAATGGAAAAGTGGTTCAGTACAGTGAAGAGATACAGCACTGCCCTCTTCACCCAGCGCTACACACCACAGCCAGGATTGGGAATCAATGGATGAACGGCTAAATCAACTGCTGGTCATATACACAGTGGTATATTCTATAGCCACAAAAAAGAATGAAATCCTGCCATTCGCAGCAACATGGACGGAACTGGAGAACATTATGTTAAGTGAAATGAGCCAAGCACAGAAAAACAAATCTCACATGTTCTCATTCATACATGGGAGCTAAACATTGAAACAACTGATCTCAGGGAAACAGTGGATGATTGTTACAGAGGCTGGGACCGTTGTAGGGGGGGAGAAGAGCAAGGGTTAATGCGAGAAAAATACAATTAGATAGTCACAACAATAACTGACAGCACAACAAAGCGACTACATTAAAAAATAAGTTAAAGTACATATTAAAATGACTAAGAATGGAACTGGAATGGCCCTAAGATGTTGGGTACCCCAATTCCTCTAAAATACAATTACAATGCAATCATAATGATTAATTCGCATCGTATGCCTGTATCAAAACATCCTCTACACTCTATAAAAATACACAACCATTATGTACCCATAGCCATTTTGTTTAAAATAATAATATAATGCTGACCTTAATGCCTGCTAATTCGATTTTCTGTTACCTTTTAACAATTTGCTGATAAGGTTTCTTGGGTAAGCAAAGAAATTTCCTTGTTATTTAGGGAAGGGCCTTCAGCTCTGTGCTGTCCCTGTGAAACAGTGCAGACTGCCACGGTTCCTTCAGGTGACCGGAGGCACAGGTGGTGAGTGGGCATTTAAGTAGGTCTCTTAACAAACACAGGCTGTTTTACATGGCTGAGAGAGTGCAGTGTTTTCAAATGACTTCTGTAATAAGGAAAATTAAGAACAGTAGTTCAAACCAAACTCCCAGAGCCCTGGGAAAGAGGAGGAAGGCGGAGGGGAGGAAAGGGATCCTGGGGCAAGTGGGAAGGAGGGGAGCTCTGAAGACCGGCCTGTCTCAGCCGGAAATCTCTTCAGCCGTTGTGTGTTTCACATATAGGGCTCCCAAGGAAACTTCCTTTCGAACAAGAGTGCTGAGTTTGAAAGTCACTGGTTCAGTCATCACAAAAGAGACAGATTCCTGGAAATTCCTGGAAATGGCTGTTACTAAAATGTGGGGAAAAAATCTTTTGGAGAGATGGATCACTAAGGGAAAATGAGGTCAAGCTTGAAGTGCAATAGGCTTATTCAAATGTTGTTCCTCAAGTTTAAAAGAAAAATAAAAATTCCTCTAAAATACTAATTGATTTTCGAGGCTCATCCTAAAGGCTGCAGGCTTCTCGCCCTGCCCTATGCCCACCTTTCCCTCTGGGAGTGGAGGTGGTGAGTAACTACTTCTCCAACCAGTCCCGACGCACCAGCCTTGTACCCCAGGTCCAGTGTCTGACGTGTGTCTGTCCTTCCTTCTGGGCTCTCTTCCCAGGGGCTGAGTGTTCTTCCCAGTGTTATCTAAACCCTTCAATCCTCGCAGGATTTTAAGGATCTAAGATGACTGAGGTGTTTGATATGTGAAGAGAAAGGGCAAGTTTAGGCAACAGCTTACTGAATAGGAGGATCCTGCCAGTACATGATCAAATTCAACCTCACTCTTTAAAACAGTTTTCAAACACTTATCACTGCAAAATAATAAAGTCCAACCACAAAATCTTCTACTGGCTCAATGTGGGAAAATAACACATTTTAGTCTTAACATGACCTATTTGATTTTTGTTACTTTATATAATTTAGTTATTGCTTTTGGTGAAACTCAGGTTTCACCAGGAGTTTGAAGCATCAAAATATAAAAGATATCAGATGTTATTTGTTAAAACATTTATTTGAATACCTGTGAAAGTTCTCTTAAATAAAATTTTCTCTAAACTAGTCATCGCAAAGACTGTATTCCACTTTTAGGGATTGTGCTTATGCATTTAGGCATAATTCACCCGCCTAAATTGATTATGTACGTTGTTCACAAACTTGATTGACGGCACAGACACCTATTCATCCAGTTCAGCTTTCAGATGTACCGTTCCACCTTCCACTTTGTTTTGTTTTACGTGAAATAAAAATGGTACTGCTACTTTTATATCACTGCCGATAGCGAAATGACAAACTACTAATGCCACATAAATACAAGATATACAGAAGTAACTGGTAGCAACCCCGGTCAGGGCCTTCTGAGCAGAGGAAGAAGAACTGGATGGAATCAGACTTTATGAAGCCAGAGATGGGGAGCTCTGCCAAGAAAGAAGTTCGGCAAGCTCTAACTCCAAGGAAGAGCATTCCAGAAAACAAATTACAGGAGACAAGGCAAGATGGCGGCCGAGTAACAGCTTCCTTGCAACTGGGCACGTCCTGGATCTCCGTAAGAGCTGTGCGGCGACCCGGACCCATGCCCGCCAGGCCTCTGCTCGCCCTGACCAGTAACTCCGGGAGCCGAGCAATCCTGCGTCCTCCCTCCAGTACCCTCTCTGCTTCCACACCAGCCCGCTCGTCTGCCCAGGGACTCTGGTAGCCACGTGCCCTCTGGAGCCCTCCCTGCCTCTGCGTAGGGCCCTTCTCCAGCAGAGACTGCTGGAGCCTTGGGCTCTCTGTGCCAAAGTCCCTGGGTGCCAGGCACTCCCAAAACCATGTGCACCACCACCTGCCCTGTTGCTAGATCTGGGTGTGTCACACTCTGGACCTGCTCCCACAACTAGAACTCCCCGGCTGGTGCAGCCCCAGAGGAACTGCACAGGATCACTCCCTACAAAGATCCAGCAACAACAGAGTGAACCCGCTGGGGTCTAATCTTGGAGAGACACCTGCCCAACTCTGAGGATGGCCAGAGGCAATGATGAAAAACAATCATGATGCGAAATCAACAAAAAAACTCTGGTAATATGAATAATCAGAGTAGATCAACTCCCCCAGGGATCAATGGGGGCAGACACAGCACAAGACCTTTTGCACAAACAAAGAGCTGAGATGTCAGAAATAGAATTCAGAATCTGGATAGCAAATAACATCAAATTACAATTCCAAGCAGTAACCGAAAAGATATCTAAAGAATTAAACGAATTCAAAGACCAAATAACCAAAGATTTTGACACATTGAAATAAGAAGTTGCAGCCCTCAAAGATCTAAGAAACACAGTAGAATCCCTCAGTAACAGAATGGAGCAAGCAGAAGAAAGGATTTCTGACGTTGAAAACAAAGCTTTCGAATGCTCCCAAACTCTCAAAGAGGAAGAGAAATGGAGGACAAAAACAGATCACTCTCTCAGAGAGCTCTGGGATAATTAGAAGAAAACCAATATTCGTCTTATAGGGATCCCTGAAAGTGACGAAGTGGCTTCACAAGGCACAGAGTCTCTTCTCCATGAGATTATGAAGAAGAATTTTCCAGAAATGCCAATAGATTCCGAAATTCAGATAGCAGACAGTTTCAGAACTCCAGCACGACTCAACCGAAATAAGACATCCCCCAGACACATCATAATCAATTTCACTAAAGTTAATATGAAGGAGAAAATTCTGAAAACTGCCAGACGAAAGAAAACTATTACCTACAAGGGGAAGAATATTAGAATAACTGCAGATCTCTCTGCTGAAACCTTTCAAGCTAGAA
>CAUYPK010124485.1:0-44160 GCA_963574355.1 Loris lydekkerianus | reverse complement strand
GAGTATAAGGGTTTGAACACAATAATTAAGAAAATACCATGAAGGCTATGTTAACCAGTTCAGTGAAAATATTTCAGACTGTATATGGAACCAGCACATTGTACCTCATGATTGCATTATTGTACACAGCTATGATTTAATAAAAAAAAAATGAAAAAAAATTGAACTTGGTAGATAGTGTTTCCTGATTTTTGACTCAAGGGAATGCAATACTTTTGTACAACATGCTAATAATTCTAACAACTGACAGATCAACAGTTACATTTTAGCCTTTTCCTAAGTGCCTTATGCTGTTAAAGGGTGGCTCAGCACCGACTGCCAAGCTGCCTGCTTTACCACTAGTTGTGGTTGCCTCTGGTCATACCCATCATCCAAACCCTAATTCAGAAATGAGTTTGGAAAAAGTGTTGGTCTCAAAGACAGAAGAGCTGGATTCTAGTTTCCCCTGGGGCAGTTCATTAACACTGTGACCTTGGGCAAATCATTTAGCTTCTCAGCAATTCAGTTCCTTCCACAGTTAAGTGGACTTAATGATCATTCTTGCTCAGCTCAGCCCATGGGGCAGGTGTGGGGGTCAGATGAGATATTGTGTGGTGGAAACTTTGTCAATGCCAACGCTGTACCAATCCAATGAAGCTCTGTCGGTATCAGCTTAAACTTTCTCTTGCAGGTCTCCCTGGCTAAGGAGGGGAGGAGATTTTCACACTGGAATGGGGACAGCAGACTAAGGAAGCCAGGGCAATCCCAGTCAGGGTCCATTTGAAATGGGTGAGACCTAGTTTCTTGGCTGCAGGAAGCTGGAGTTTTGAAGTCATATCTGAATTCCCCTCATAGCTCTGTGTGACAACTTGGACAAATCCTGCAGTCTTGCAGATACTCACTTAGTATGTCACTTGTAGAATGGGCATGAGGACACCTGCCTTGTGGGTAGAGGCACAGTGGGCCTGACGAATGTCTTCACTTCCTTTTCCCTTAAGCAGGAGGTTGGGCCTGCAGTGGTCTTCAACTCAGGCGGTACATGAGAGCTTCCTGGGGGACTTGATACACTCTGCTGCCTGGGCTCCTTCCCAGACCAATTAATACAGAAGCTCTGAGTGTGGGGCTGGAGCTGTGGTTGTCCTCAAATCTCCCTGGGTGATCCCTGAGAGTGGCCAGCGGAAGAACCAGGGCTGGAGGATGGAATGCACCTGCTGCCACAGCCATAGTGGGGTCTGGCGTGGCAGTGGCCTGGCTCTGCCTCCTCTGCTTTTCTTTCCTCTCCTTCCCACTGTAGCAGTGCAGTAATTCTCCCAGCACCTGTCCCCAAGTCCTCTCTTTTCTCATGTGTTGGACATTTATTGAAGAAGGGCCCGGCATGTGTCAGACACCACAGTAGGTAGGCATTAGGAGTTTGGGGTGCAGATCAGACACCAGGGTCCCCTCCATTAAGGCACTCCCAGCCACGCCAGCCTCAGGACTGCCTAGGACAGCAGGCTGGGGAAGGGTGGGACCCTGGAGTCCAGCAGAGAGATTTAACCTCTCTTGGCCTCAGGTATGTCATTCACAAAGTGGGCTCTTCCGAGTTTGTTGTGAAAGTCAAAATACATGATGGAAGTGAAAAGCCTGCACATACTAGGCACTCAGTTGTCACAGGGAAGGGTGGCAGCGTCCAGTGATTGTGGCGACCCGGGCACAAGCAACACCAGTGGGCTTCTTTCTTCATCTCACCTCACCGTCAGCCCATCTCTCTCTCTCTCTCTCTCTCCTCTTTCCCCTCTTCTTTCCTTTCCCCCCTCTTAGATTCTCTCCTCTCTTTCCTTTAACTACTAGATGGGAAGGACCACTACCTCAACTCTGCTAACGACTGTATCAAGCAATTGACAAATATTTACAAGCAGCTGGTACATCCCTGCTCTCATTTTTAAAATCATGTGACTAGAATTTATTACCCTCAACTTAAGTTTTAAATACACATACATGTGTCTGTGTGTCCCGTTTATGTCCACAGAACAGTGACCAAGGATACAGGCTGAGTTCCTATTTGCAGTGTGCAGAGTGAGGGTGTGTTGGGGTCTCCCATCTCTCAGTGCTGCTGCCTGGATTTCTTTCTTAGGCCTGAGCGGTTCCTAGGCTGACTGAGTTGAAGACTCTCTGGACCTCTTGGCTACTGGGCCCCAGGGGTGGAGTCAGCCTGAGAGGGAAGAGGAAGGGATGGCCATTGAGAAGGCCAGAGGTGCCAGGTTTCAGCTCTGACTCAGTTCAACACCTGCCCTGGAGGCCTCTGCCTCTCTGATCTTGGAGTAAGGAATTCAGACAGGCCTGAGGCTGGCTGCATCTGAGGACCCACCAGAACATCTTCTCTGGCTACAAGGGAACCCACCCTGGGAGCTGATGGCTGGGCTCTGTGGAGTATTTCCACGTGGGCCTCACTCCACGTTTCTCCCCAGTCACGTGCCTTTGCTCCCTTTTGTCCTCACAGACACTGCCCACACTCGAAAGGAAGGCTTCAGTGACCCTGCACCCCTTGGTCCCCTCCTCAGCCCCAGGCCTGACCCAGATTCCTGGGGAAGAGGAGAGGGGTGGCACCTGCCTGCCAGGAAACCACAAGGGCAGCCTGACCCACTGCCCGGGTCCCCAGTGACTGTCCAGACAAGGCAGAGCTGGTGCCTGTTCAAAGATTCAAGCCCCAGGGCTGTGCTGGCAGTGTTCTCATCAGATCCCCTAAAGCTGGCCACTTACTCCTGAACTGCTGTCTGGACAGACAGATCTTTGCTCAGCGAACATTTAAACTGCTATTCTGTCTGTAAAAATATGCCCTTACCCTACTTATTCCCTAAACTAGAAGACCACAAAAACAAATATAGTAATCCTGGAAAAGGACAACGTGTCCTGCCTTGGGAGCTAGGTTATCAGCAGGAGACTCCCAGACAAATCCATCTCTAAATGATAAAGCAGACCCATTTCCAGAAACTTCTCAGCCCCCTTGTGCCTGCTGCATGGACAGGCATATACAGGAAGCACCCTGCTCACAGATCAGGCTCTTTTAACCTCTCAGCAAGGGGGCTCTGACTTCTTCACAAAAAGTTACCTTTTTGTTAAGAACATGTGGAACTTTATTTTATTAATAGATGAAGTCACAGCTCCTTCTTTTTAAGATTCATTTTGAAAATAATCATCTTGAGGTAAAATCTTGAAAAGTGTGAGGAAATCTATAGCTCTGATTTTTAGGACACAGGACACTGATTTTTAGGACAAAGCTGGGCAAAGTTGCAATGCTCATGAGGAGTCATAAAAAACATGCAAGGCCAGTGCAATGGCTCACACATATATTCCCAGCACTATGGGAGCCCAAGGTGGGAGCATCCTTTGAGGCTAGGAGTTAAGGCAAACCTGGGCAACAAAGAGAGACTCCAAAAAATAGAAAAATTAGCTGAGTGTGGTGGTGCACACCTGTATTCCCAGCTACTTGGGAGGTTGAGGCAGGAGGATTTTTTGGGCCCAGGAGTTTGAGGTTGCTGTGAGCTATGATGATGCCACTGCACTGTAGCTCAGGCAACAGAATGAGGTTTGGTCTCACAACTAACAAATAAACACAAACGGACAAACAAAAAACACTCAGATGGCTTCCTTGTGTTGGTGAGACTCCTCAACTCTCATAGTGGGGGAACCAACACACTTTCAATCTCCCCAAGCCCCCAGAGGTCCAGCCCCTATCCCAGTAACTGTGTTTACATATCTGACTGTATACCTACCCCCTACCTGAAAGTTCTTGGTGACTTTGGTCCAACTGTCTTTTCCTTCCTAACTTTCTTCCCAACTTTAATTTCATCTGCATGCTTTTCTGTTTAGCCTAGGTCTCCTCCCATCCAGACAGAAAGCTTCGGGAAGGCAGGCACTAGTAAGCTTGCTCACTACTGAACATTTAGTGCTTATTTCAGAGCCTGGCAAACAGTAGGTGCCGGATATATACAGAGGATGCCAAAAAATGTAAGAGAGGACAAAAATTGTATCAAAATTGTAATACTTAAGTCACATTAGACTCTGCAATTATAAGATACAAGATACAAGATACAAGATAGCAATGGTTATCAGTTTATATTGAGTAGTACAATCTTAACACAGATATTTCCTTTCTTAAAAGTGCATATACTTTTTTTGGCACCCTATGTAGTTAGCTGCTGAAGGAGATGAATGGTTTTAGCTCTGCATCCCAATTCTAGTTTTCCGTGGCTGTTCTGCTTCCCCTGCACCCCCAATTTCAGTTCCTCCTGACTTATTTCCCATCAGAGACAGGTTAGATTTGAGAATTGAGTAGGCCGCCGTCCTGTCTATGTCCTGCTATAATGATTCCTCCTGGTCTCAAAAGGCTATTGCGAGGATTAAATGGGATTTCATGTGATATGTTGGGACCTGAAGGACGCTAGAGGAATATACTTGTTTATTATTTCTACACCTCTCTCAGACCTTAGATCTTAGCCAAAGCCTTGCCAAGAGTACAGGGTCTTCTAGGCCTTCCTCAGATACTAAGAAAGGGTACAGAATTCAAATGAATCCAGAGACCTGCTGGTGTCTGTCCCACTGCTGGTAGTAGGATCCAGTAGGATCCAGGCTAAGCTACTGTGACAGAACAACCCCCACAAACAGTGGCTTGGACAAAGTAGGACTTTATTTGCCTGTACATCAATGATCCAGAGCTTTTAGGGTTACTTTACCGTTCTCCTTACACAAATTCTATCTCTGGCTCTTCAGTTCTTGTAATCTCCCAGCCGAGAAGAAGTAGGGAAAGGGAAATAGCAGTCACCCAAATAAGAGAATGGAAATCACATCTGCTTATATCTGATTGGCCAATTAGTCACATGATCACGTAGCTGCAAGGGAGGCTGAAAAATGTTTAGCTGGGAAACCATGTTCTTACCTAAAACTCTTATTATGGAAGAAGGGAAGGATGGATATTGAAGAACAACTGGCAGGTTCTGCCACCACAAGACTATAACCCAGTGAGATCAGAGTCTGTGTGCTGCTGTGGCTGCTCATGATATCCCAGGCAGAGGGCAGTGCTGAACTTCCCTGACCTCACACACACTGTCTGTTTCTGCCACCAACCTCTCAACAAGCCTGTCTCTGCTCCAGGGAAAACTGGAATTGCAAAAGGGGGAAGAGAAAAGGTCAGTTTTCAAATAATAATCAGAGAACAAGAATGGATATGGAAAATCCACAACCATTTGTGAGGAGCTGATCCGTGGGTCCATTCTGGTTGACTGGTCTGTGAAGTATTTCTTACCTGCTTGCTCATGAGAAAAGTATGGAGATTAAGAGTGAGCATTTGGACACTCTTATAGATATTTGATGGAATACTTTTGTATTAGCTGAGTATAATAGTAAAACATTGGAGCTTGTATTTTAAATGTTTCTAAATTTAATTTTTCTAGTAATTTATTTTTATTGCATTTTACACAAGTGTTGGCCCAGATTTTTTAAAAAATCTGTTTTTTTTTTTTGTTTGTTTTTTAAACAGGGTTTCTTCTTCACAGATAGTTTGGGAAAAGCTTTAAGCCCCAAGAATTGTGTTAACGTTCTAATGTTTTTTTGTTTAGTCCTGAGGGAGGTATTATTAACTCTATTTTGTAGAAAATAATAAATAATAAATAATACATAATAAAGGCTCAGAGAGTATCAGGGAGAGTCGCATAGCTAGAGATGGCCAAGCAGGTCTGTGCAGCTGAAGGCCAGAGCCCTCACAGAGCTCACGATGGCCAAGGGACTGGCTTTGGGGCTCCTTGGGACTCCCTGAGCAGTTGCAGCCAGATCCAGTGCTTTCTGAACACAGGCTGAGAACACAGAGGCAGTGCCAGCACAGACATGTGTGCATGTGTGACGGCTGCCATAAAGCCTGCCTGTCACATGTGCAGAGCCCCTTTGGGAACAGAGTTCCAGTTACAACAGGACACTTTTCTGCAGGAGCTGCGGCTGAGGACAGCAAGCAGGTGCATGCAGCTCTGAGAAGGGGACACAGAACCACACTTGGCCTCTGGCCTTGACTTCTCCAACAGAGTGGAGGAAGCACAGTTTTTTTGTTTGTTTTTATAGAGATAGAGTCTCACTTTATCACCCTCGGTAGAGTGCTGTGGCATCTCAGCTCACAGCAACATCCAACTCCCAGGCTTTAGGCGATTCTCTTGCCTTAGCCTCCCGGGGAAGGGGAAGCAGTTTTAACCCCATGAGGGGAGTGATGAGACTCAGGTGGCAGTGCACACCCCCAGGTGGCTACGATCCTTCTCCTAGTAGGCCTATAATTGATTGTGCTCTGGGGATCTCAGACAAGCTGGGGAGGTAGTAAGGCTGGTGTGGCCAGCTTGTCCCCCCAACAGAGGAACCATTTGAAACTGACACGAAGCCAGAGGAAGTGGAGTTAAAAGCTGGGAAGAGGGATACTGGGCCCTCACAATGTCATTGAGGTCATAGGTCCTACGTCCAGGGTGAGGTGAAGCCAATGAGTGGTAAGAGATATCGCCAATAAGGTCTGTCTGTGCTTAAGACAGTGGGGTTGGGTTCTGACTGATACCCCACATGTCCCTAGTTTGGTTCCTAGTCTGGCCATTTTGTCTTGTCTGGCTATCTGTCCAGCCTTGACAAGTAAAGGGACATATGGTCAGTCTGATAAGCCACTTGGATGTGGAAGTCTCAGTCCCAGGATTCCCCTACGCCATTCACCACAGGACACCCTCACCCCCACCTAATCTTCACCACACCCCCAAGAAGGCAAGTCTTGAAACTCCTGTACTACAAATGGGGAAACTGAGGTTGAGGGAATCCAAGATACTGGCCCAGCTCACAAGGCAAGACAATGCCCCTCTGACCATGGCCCTGCAGTCTCTGGGTCTCTGTGCCCCTCTCTGCCACCAATTCATGCCCTACACAAGCCAATCTCACTAAGATTGGCTGAAAGTCTTTCTATGGCTTCCTATTACTCTTAAGATGAAGCTCAAATTCTTTAACATCCCCCCTGCTTATGACTTTTCAGCTTTCCAAGATTCTTACTTAGCCCAGTCTCTCTGTCCCAGCAACATGGAGCCACCGTTCGTTTCCCAAGCATGTCTGGCTTTATCTTGCCTCCAGCTGGGTGTGAACATGTTTCTTCCATGTGCTCCTTCCCCCAGGACCTCCACTTTCTCTTGAGCCTCCCAGATTGCATACACTACCTGTCCTATGTGCTCCTTAGGCTGGTTCCCTGGAGGGTCTTCTGAGCTCTGGACTCTTGTGTACACCCGCCCCCACAGACTGCCTCCAGCTGGAGGCCCCACAGGTACTGTAAACCCAAGTACCCAAAAGGGTGGTCACTTCCCTCCTGTCCAAGTCTGCTGTCCCCCAGGACCCCTGCTAGTGACCCATCTGTCCAACCAACAGCCTAACCCTGAAACCAGGGAGTGGTTCCTCCTTAGTCCCATACCTGCTCAACCACCCAGTCTCCAACAATCCCTGCTGCCATCACCTGGGTTCCTGCCACCGCAGCAGCCTCCTGGCCAGCCCTCTTGATGTCCAGTCTTGTCCTCCCACCCAGTCTTCATGCTGCAGCTAGATGCTGGCCCTAAAATACTGACACAATCAGATTTCTTCCTCTGTGACACCCTTCAGTGGCTCCCCACTTCCACTTCGGCCTGCTTCTCCAGCTTTCTCTCTTACTGGCTATATACTTAATTCCTGGAGAGCTTTTATTTTATTTATTATTTTTTGAAATACAGTCTCACTCCATCACCCTCAGTAGAGTGCTGTGGCATCACAGCTCACAGCAACCTCAAACTCTTGGTTCAAGTGATCCTCTTGCCTCAGCCTCCCAAGTAGCTGGGACTCAGCACCCGCCACAACACCTGGCTACCTTGCAAATCTTAAAGTGAGACCAAGCTCCTTCTAGCACCTTCTTGAGTTGTTCTGTGCTTTTCCCCTAAGTACTTCCCATGTTTGCCTGCTGAAGCTCTAGGACATAGCTCTCACGGCTACCTCCTTCACCCTTGCCTGTGCACTAAGGTTGGGCAGATCCCCTGTGCACTCTGCCTTTGGCAACTGTGGGAGGCACATGAACTTCATGTTTCCTTGTCTGTCTGTTAGTTTAAACAGAACTCCTTAAGATCTGGGGCTGGATCTTACTGGTGTGTTTCCACCTTCTCACTCAGCATCTAATTCATAGAAGAGGCGCCCCACAAATGCTTTGTTGAATGAAGAAATGTAGGGACGACTCACCCTAATGCCTGGGTTCCTAAACTGTGTGGTCACCCAAGGGTGCTGTGGAGAGAGGCTTGGGGAACTCCACCCCAACCCTTTATTGCTCCTCTTTGCAGTAATGCTGGCCTTCCTGTCCTGAGGACTGGGCTTTGCCTTGGAGGCGGCAGGGCCCCGCTCAGGCAGAGCTCTGCTAGTCAGGCAGGGTGAGGGGCAGTCCCAGGCTGCAGTGAGGTGAGCTCTTGGCAGCAGGAAGCTGTGGCTCAGGGAGGGGCCAGCAGGTAAAGAGCAGCCTGGGAGAGCTGGGTAGAGGGAAACTGAGGTACTGGGGGGGGGAGGAGCCAGATACCCTCAGGGGACGTGAAGCAGGGCCTTCCTTTCTCTAACAAGAGTATAACGTGAGCTTCAGTAGCAAGAAAAGTCCTCGAAAGTGGATGCAAGGCCAGAACAGGGGCCTCTGTGAAGCTGACGTGGTCCTCGTAGTTCTCTGTCCAGGAGCCAGATGGCTTCCCATGTCTGGCTGGAGCAGCCTCTGCCCTAGGGTGACAGCCTTGGTCACTGGCACTGCAGGTCAGCACGTCAGGGAGACAAGCAGCCCATTCCAGGTGGATCTGGCATCTGCTTGTCCACCTTCCCCCGAGCCTGTTTCTCAGGACTTCTTCACCACATATTGACCTTCATTCAGAGCTCTGGGACAGCGATTAGGGAGGCGATGACACAAGCACATTGGTGTCCCTCTATAATGTCGAGTCTATCTGATCTCATTTCATCAAGCTGGTAACCAATGCTGTGAGAACAATGAGCCCTTTTTATAGGTGAGGATACGTGCTCGTCTATGCCACATGTCTGGGTGTGCTAGGTCTGCCTGACCCACAGCACATGCTCGTCCCACTGCCCTGTGCTGCCTTCTCCAGCTCCAGCCTTCACCAGAAATTAGGGACTCAATAAAGTCTAGGGCTGTTCCCTTCCTTGGGCTCTTGGAACTCCACAACTCACACTCTGACTCTTGCCAGAACTGAAGTCCTGCCCTGGGCCTGGGAGGCTGCACCCAGCATTTGAAACCTCGACCTGCTCTCCTCTTCTCTTGGCCCCAGAGAGAAGGGCAAAGATGGACAGATGGCCAGCCCTGGTTGAAGCCCAGGCTGAGGCCACTGGCTCTGGCTCTATCATCATCCTCCGGCTCATCATAGCTGTGGTTCCATCCCTACCACCTAAAAAGAGAGAGTAGTCTGCCTGGAGAGTCCAGCCTGCCCTTTTCTTCAAAGGCCACATGTCTACCCAGAGCAGCAGGAGCCTGTGCTGTGAGGGCCCCCCAAAGGGAGAACTGGACCTCTTCTTTCCAAGGAAAGTAAACAGCAGCTCATGCTTAGCTCCAGTCCTTGTTATTAAGAGGAGGTTTCAACTTTTATTAGCTCACTGGCTGTGTGACCTAGGGCAGGTGACTGAACCTCTCTGAACCTTAGTTTGTATAGTTATAAAGTCAATATGGTAGAACTTAATTCATGACGTCAAGTGAGGGTTCCAAGAGTCATGTCTGGAAGGCCCTGGTACATAGTAGGTGCTCTTTGTAGGTGCTCAGTTGGCACTTAGTAGGTGCTCAGTTGATGCCAGTTCTTATTGTAGTCATTACTGATGTCATCCTCCCTGCCCACCTCTGTAGATTTCCATGCTCCTGGCACAGACCGAGTCAGCTCTTCCCTTGGCATCTCTCCCCTTTCCCTTTTTAAGGGCATATTTCTGCTACTCCTGGCTGCACAGTCTGCTTGAGTTCAGACCCTCTTGGAGTTCTGAAAGACTGCCAGCAATCACAGCCCCAACCAGTAACATTCCTGTTAACTGTAGTCAGGGATCTCTGCCCCAGGCTGGGTGTGTCTGGGCCTGGGCTGGAGAAGGAGAGAGCAGAGGGAGGGAAGTCACAGCTGCTCCTTTGTCAGCCAGTCACAGTGAGGGTGAGGCCAGGGCATAGCTCCATCCAGCCCAAGAATAGGAACCAGGTCTACTTTGCCAGGCCCAGACAGGGTGGGGCATGGAGAGGGCCACATCTGGACATTAGGAGGCATATGGTGGAATGAAAAGGGGGTTGGGGAGACCCACCTCTGATTTCCCATGCTGCTGAGTCCAGAGGTCTTCAGCTGGGTTTCAGATTGCTTTGGGGTGAGGCAATCAGGACTCATGAAATGATGTTATTAGCAATTGCTTAGTCACCACCCACCTCTCTGGGTACAGGATTAGCTGCTATAACAAAAAGACCCCACAGATAATAGTTTTAAAAAGGCAAGACTTTGATTCTCCCCTAATAATAGTCTGGCTGTTCCAGGCTGGATGACTTTATTGCTGTTAGTAGGAGTACAGTTGTTTGCCATCCTGTGGGTCTATCAACCACAAAGACAGATGTTCTAAACAAGGCCGGCCAGAATTTGGGGAAGCCTGCATGGGGAAAAATAACATTTTGATTTCCACCAAGGTCTAACCTGAAAATTAGCATTTTCTTTCATTATTCTAGTAGGCTGCAAACAGAGGGGTATTAGTACACCTGTGATCTCATCTCCAATAGAAATCACCAATATTTTCTTTTCTTATCTTATCTCTCTACCTACCTACCTACCTACCCACCTAGAGACACAGTCTCACTCTGTTGCCCAGGCTAGAGTGTCATGTTGTCATAGCACACAGCAATTTCAAACTCCAGGGTTCAAGTGATCCTCATGCTTCAGCCTCCCAAGTAGCTGGAACTACAGGTGCCTGCCACAATTCCTGCCTAATTTTTCTATTTTTAGTAGAGACAGGGTCTTACTCTTGCTCAGGCTGGTCTGGAACTTCTGAGCTCAAGTGATCCTCCCATCTTGGCTTCCCAGAGTGCTAGAATTTCAGGCATGAGCCACCACATCTGGCCCTTCTTATCATATTTATCGTTGCAGATACTGTGAAATATCATTTATGCTCACTATTATTTTGAAAGCAGGGTAGTTATTAGATCCTTTGGTAGATTGCTTTTTTTAAATTTCAGATTAATATGAGGGTACAAATGATTAGGTTACATTGTTTGCATTTCTTAGATAAAGGTAATTTGGAGTTGAGCCTTTCACCCGGGGGCTGTGCTATATACCCTCATGTTGTGCACCTCAGCGATGTCCACTCTCTTTAGTGCTCTTCAACACAGTGCCGGAAGTTCTACCCAAGGCAATCAGGCAAGAGAAGAATATCAAGGGTATTCAAATGGAGACAGAGGAGGTCAAACTCTCACTCTTTGCTGACAATATGATCTTATACTTAGAAAACACCAGGGACTCAACTACAAGTGATCAAGGAATACAGTAAAGTCTCAGCATACAAAATCAACGTACATAAATGAGTAGCCATCATATACGCCAAGCTGCGAATCAAATTAAAGCTTCACAATAGCTTCAAAGAAAATGAAATACTTGGGAATATACCTAACAATGGATGTGAAGGATTTCAACAGAGAGAACTATGTAACCCTGAAAAAAACAAACAAACAAACAAAAAACTGGATCATTAACAACTGGAAGAACACACCATGCTCCTTGTTGAAGCTGAGCCACCACGTGCCAACATTGTAGGAAGGGAGAAGGGTCCAGGTGCAGGGCAAACAAATTCCTTTCATTCAAGGGAGGTGGACCTTGCATACTTCACTTTTGTCACCTTCTACCACCAGAATTTAGTCACACGGCCACACCTAGTTGCAAGGGAGGCTGGGAAATATGGCCTTCACTTGGACAGGAATGTGCTCAGCAAGATTCTGCTGTTATGGAAGAAGGAGGGAAGGGTTGGGGAGTGTGCCACCCCACTCTTCAACAGTCCCACCTTGCCCCTGGCCTGGAGCCCTGTGAGCCCGTGCTCTTTTTACTGCCCCTCCCACCTCATGGCTTTGCCCCTCACACAGCTCTGACTCGACCACCCAGCCCTTGGCAGTTCTCCTGTTGCCTCAACTCCCTGACCTCCCTCGCTGTGTGAGGCCCCAGGCAGAGTCCTCTTTCCTGCTACAACTCCAGGATGCTATGTCAATCCCAGCCAGGCCTCCTCTGGGATCCTGGGCTGAGCTCCTCCCCTCTCAGCTCTGCTTCTCTCCTGTGTCATCTGGGTCCCCTCTGTTGAAAATCACTCCCATCAGCACGTCCACATGCCACCACTTCTTTGTTGTCAGAACCCTTCTCCAGCCCTCACTTTCTCCACCAGCTCTTGTTTCCTTTCTGTGTCCCCGTTGGCAGCAAGACTCCGCCTCGGAGCTGTCTCTCCTTGCTGTCTCAGATCCCGCTCCTGTTCTCTCTCAGGCCCACTCCAGGCAGCTTCCGCCCACACAGCTCCACAGAAATGTCTACCGACAAGCTCAGCAAAGCTCTCCTTGCTGTCCATCAAAGATCACTTGTCCCTCACACCTAACCTGCCAGAAACACTGGACCCAGGGGAGCACTGCCACCTCCTTGGGACACGGATGTTCCCTGGCTCCCAGCACACCACGCTTTCCCGGCTTCACTCTGACTTCAATAGTTGCTCCTTTGACAGCTGCTCCTGACCTCTAAGCAGAGGCCCCAGACCTTGGAGCTCAAGCTTACCATGCCCAAATTTGCGATCCTGACCATCCTGATCGTCTCCCCAGTTACGTGGAGGCCAGGAACCTCCGAGTTGTCCTTACTCCATTCTTCCCCTCCTTCCCCACGTCCCATTATCTTTGTCTTCACAGTGACCAGGAATGGACCATTTGTCCCCTTCCACAGCCACTGCAGTCTACGCCACAATCAGCTCCCACTCGGATTTTTGAAATGGTCCCTAACTGGTCACCCCGAGCCTATTCTTGTTTTCTGCAGTTTAGTCTCAACTTGGCAGTTGGAGGGAACCTTTCAAAATGAAAGTCTGTTGGGTCACTCTGCTTACCACACTCCCTTGGCTCAGCTCCCATTGTCTCTGAGTCAAGTCCAAATCCTCCCCAGAGGCCTGCAGAGCCTGTGTTGTCTGGCCCCTGTCACTTGGCTGACCTCTCTCCTCCCTCACAAGTCGCCTTCTTGCGGCTCCTTCTGCTCGCCAGGCAGCTCCGCCTTGGCACCTGCAGTTCCTTCAGCCCGGATGGCTCTTAGGCAAATGGCCACACAGCCCCTCCCTCACCTTGTTCAGGGCCTTGCTCAAATAACATATACTCCGTGAGGTTCTCCTGTACACTGCACTCCAGCAGACCTGATCCTCCTTGCCGGCTTCATTTCCCCCCTCAGCACTTACTGCCATCTGTCAGGCTACTACTACCTTATTATTTATTTTGTTATGGTCTATTTCCCCTCAATAGCGCCCAGCCTCCTTGGGAGCAGGGATATCTATCTCTTCTGTTCACTCCTGGTTCTTGGTACTTAAAATAGTACTCAGCAAACATTGTTAACTGTATGAATTGACTATTCTCTTCTGCAGCACCATTTAGGTCCTAAAGGAAGATTTCTTATTTCTGTTTCTTCTTTCCCCTCTTCACCTTGGAAATTCCCCTCCCCCCCCCAAATATTAGGCTGAGGCTGGGAACCCATGACCAGGGGCATAAAACAGGTAAGCTGGTGGAGACCAATGGCACAAAACAGTGAGGCTGGGTGTGTGCACCTTCATTTACCAGGCATTTATGGAGTGCCTTCTGTGGGCCACCCCAGGCACAAAGACAAATCTCAGAGCCTGAGAGAAGCAACACTACGGAGAGACAGATGGGTAGAGACAGTGACTGTGGTGCCAGGCTTTCACAGGATAAGTCTTGAATGGCGGTGTGAGCCTAGTGACAATCTTTAACCTTCAGAGTCAGTAAGGAACACCAAAGTAGAGCAGGGGTCAAGAGCAGGATTTGGAACAAAATACTTCCTGTCTCTGAGTCTCACTCTCCACAACTGTAAAATGGGACAATACTTTACCAGTTTCATGGTGGGGATAGCTTGAGATCAGAAATGAATTTACCATGAAGCCCTCAAAGCATCAAGTCCCCTCACTTGCTCAGACTCCTTCCAAGGCCCTAGCTGTGCACTCAAAAAGTCATTTCAGTTTTAAAACTAGAAATGAAACAAGGTGGGCTTGTATTTTTTTTTTTTTTTAAAGAAGGCCTTCTACAGTGCATAAGTGTCAGGCCCCACAAAACCTGCCTCTGCCCTGCATGGACACACATGAAGGATGCAGTACAGATTCTAGCGCAAAGCAATTACTTGAGCTTGAGTGGCATGGGAAAAAAAGGGCTTCGCAGAGGAGTGTCATTTGAGCTGGGTCTTTTTGAACAAGGAGAGATTCACCATGTTCTAAACAGGGTCCACAAGCACCTGCCAGATTTTGCAGGACGTCTCCAGGAGCTTCACTGGAGACTACAGGGGCTGTTTCTGGCAGGACAGTAGGACCTACCATCTGTGGAGCACTAGGGAGCAGAGGTGTTTCTCTAAACCCTTTCCTGAGCTGATGTATTAGGTAAGTATCTGCTCAAGGTCTCAGCTACACAGGGCAGACCAGGATCCTGTGTGTGACTCCAGGCACTTCCTTTTCCAGATAATGAATGGCTCCTGCTTTTCCTCGGTGCCGCCTAGAGGGCTTGTTCCCCCGTGGCCCCGCTTTTCCAGGACCCTAATTCATTCTCCTGCACCAGCAGGGAGGCTGGGGCACCCGGCACATCCCAGGCCCCCGCCGCTCGGATGGCACGCGGGAAGGAGCGGGCGCCGCCTGTGCAGCCACCCCCACCAGCAGCGCCTGCCACAGGCGACTGGGCTCGCGGAAGGCGGGCGAGGCAATTACCCTGAAAACGCAGGCGAAACACCCACGGAGCCACAGGGCGTTCTTTTTTTAAATAAAGGCTCCGATGTGACAGCGTGGTGGCAAGATTCTTCTCCAGTCTCATTTCCCAGCTCCCATAACAACCCAGCCCCTGAGAACCTGCCCCTGAGAGCTCATAGCATCAGTTTGCACCATCTGAAAAGGAGTGAGCCGCCTGGGAGTTGGGGCTAGTGCAGCGTGTGCAAAACGAAAACAGCTGTAGTCTCCCAGGCCTGCAGCTTCTCCCTTTCCCCTCTAAAATCTGCACAGACACCCTGCTGCCAGAAAAACTAGAGGTAACTGCCCAACCCCTGGGCCCTTCTAAAGTTATAATTATTCAAATAAGTCAGACGCTGCTTTACATGCTTGCTTTGGGCATTTAACAGATGTTGTCCATTACGCTACATACATTTTGCCACAAACGTGTTTGCCCTTATTGCCTACACCTAACTCCATAGAGATCCAGCTGAGTTGAGCAGAGAACAAAAAAGAATTGGTAATAGCCAGAACTCCTCGAATTTGGAGAGCATCTTGCAACTTAGAATGTGCCATTGGCCCATATAACCTATTTTGTAGGTGAAAACTCTGTAGGGATTAAAAGAGTTTCATGACTTCTCAGGCCCACTGGACTGATGAGTGGCAGAGCTGAGACAGAAACTCAGGGCTTCTTGCCAGGATCCAGCTCCTCCCTGCAGAGCAGTGTGTGTGCAGACAGACCCAGGCAGGGAGAGCAGAGCCCAGGAAGTGGCACAGTCAATTGCTAGGTTGGATGTAGGAATTTGCTGCTGAATGGGATTATCGCCTAGTCTATTTTTAGGATGGAGCCATAGGTTCCCTGTGATCCAATAGATGACTACAGGCCAGGGGAGGGGATGGGGGTACATGTGTGTGATGTCTAGACCCCATAAGGGTTCCATTCAGAGGGATCCAGAACCCAATGTCTCACGGTTGCAGCTGTGTTAGTCTAGCCCTCAAAGTACCTTCTGAAACTGAATATTTTGCTAATTTTTTTTTTTTTTAAACAGGCTCTTGTTCCATTGCTTGGCTAGAGTGCAGTGGCATCGTTACGGCTTATTGCAACCTCCAGCTCCTGGGTTCAAGAGTTCCTCCTGCCTCAGCCTCTTGAGTAGCTGGGACTACTGGTGCCTGCCACCAGGCTTGGCTCATTTTTCTATTTTTGGCAGAGACCAGGCTGGTCTTAAACTCCTGGCCTCAAGCAATCCTCCCAGAGTGCTGAGATTACAGGCATAAGCAACCAAGCTGGCCTTTAGCATTTAAAAATTAGGAGAATTTACATAAGAATTGGTATTTCTGGCATCTCTTAAAAATGTGAAGATTGAGTAGTTTCAGGCTTGCTGTCCCTGAAGCTGAGCAGTGTGTCTCCCCCTAGAAGCATTTGCTCTTTGAGGGCACTGAGCCTGTGGCCATTCTCTGCTATCTATTTGGCCCCGGTAATGTCACCTATCTGGCATCTGCTACACATCAAGGGTTCTGAACATTTTGAAAGTCATGGATAGAATTCCAGGGATCCAAGAACTTGGATTGGTATAAATGTTATCTTTATTTTCACTGACCTCTACCTAAAACTATGCATTTCTTTCATTATGAGTAGGCAGTAACCACTGTAGTTATGAGACCTGTGACTTTGTCCACAGAAAAAAATCACAGACATTTTCATATCACATTATAGTTTTGCCAATATCTCTAACTGTTGTCTATGCTCATCACCACTTTTGAGATCATGGCCATTGCTAGAGCACGCTTAACGCATTACGCATTTGATAAAGAAGCACATGTATTAGAAAGCTGAGAACTGTTTTTCAGCATAGTCACTTCCTTTGGTAATCCTAGATATTTTATTGTATGCCTTTAGTCTGAGAAATGGTCCATAGTGGCTCGGCGCCCGTGGCTCAAGCGGCTAAGGTGCTAGGCACATACACATGAACTGGCGGGTTCAAATCCAGCCTGGGCCCGCCAAACAACAAAGCCCGCTGCAACAAAAAACAGCGGCGTTGGGGGTGGTGGTAGGGGGTAGTGGTGGTGTTGTGGCGGGCACCAGCTACTTGGGAGGCGGAGGTGAGAGGACCACTTGAGCCCAGTTGGAGGTTGCTGCTGTGAGCGGTGATGCCACAGCACTCTACCCAGGGCGACAGCTTGAGGCTCTGTCTGAAAAAAAAAAAGAAAGAAAGAAAGAAAGAAATGGTCCACAGGATTCATGAGCCTGCCAAAGGGGATCAAAGCACAAAATTGGGCTCACATCTTCAAAATATGGTGGTCAGAGCCCTTGGGAAGGGAGTTCTAGAATCTTTTGGAAACGGGAGGCAGGAAGGAAGCTACACTCCCCAGCCAACCCTCCCCATGGAGTGAAGCTGTACTCTAGGCCTGGCATGGGGTTCCTTGAGGTCAGAGAGCACTCAGCCATTTGAAAGGCAGCCTCTGGGCAGAGGCTGTGCTGTGCTTCTGCTTTCAGTAACCCGAGTCCCAGCTTCCCGGGTCCTTCTCTCCTCTCCAAAGCAAGCAGAGCAGAACGTGGGGAGAGAGAAAGCTGGGCTCCCGAGCCGATGCTGGCACGGGTTCCCTTCTCTCGCTGAGGTGGCCCACTGAGCGCTGACTCATCACGGACTCTCCTGCCCAGCCTGGTGCACGCCCACAGCCTGCCCTCCTTCTCGCTTCTCCACTGCTTCCTCCCAGGCTCTTCCCAGGCGCCTGCAAACCCACGCACGTGTCCCCACGTCCTCATTGCCCCCCTCCCAGCAACCATCCTCTACTTTTCCTGCCAAATCCGGAAACGTGTGGTCTCTTTGCGTTTCCTCCTGAATCCTTGAAGCACCCACTCAGCCTCTGCCTCATCCTCTGCCTCCCGTGCAGCTTGCTGAAATCGCTCTGCTGAGGGTCACCAGAGCTGGCCTGCCCAGCAGGACAGGGGACCTGGGCCTCCTATGTGGGGCTCCTGCCCTGCAGCCCTCAGGCTCCTGAAGGCCAGCACCTCCCCACCAGTCCCTCCCCTGGTTTCCATGACGCTGCACTTTTCCGTGTCTCCAGGTTTCTGACAGCTTACTTCCTCCTCACCAGCATTGCCTTCTCCCTGCTTCTCACCGTGGGTGTGCCCAAGACGCTGCCCTTCCTCTCTGTGTGCCACCAGCTTCCCTGGGGGAGGGGGGGGTTCATCCTCCCAGTGGCCTCATACCAGCTCCCACCGCTGCTGCCTCTGCAGCCTGGGTCATCCATGGGTTCACGTTGCCAGGTTTCCTGAACTCCGCCTCACCCCACTTTCTAAGTCAATAGGATTTTAGACTCTTGGGCCCTGGAGGTGCGCAAGCACAGGCTGGCCAGCCAACCATATGCCCGGTGGGGTGTCTCAGGGCCTGTAATATGTCCCTGACCTCCCATCCTCCACCCCTGCCTGAGCTGCCTGCCCCAGGTCTGTGAGGCAATGTAGTGCCTGGCTGAGAGGAAAGGACTCTGCAAACTCACTGCCCCCGCTGCTTCGACCTTAGGCAAGTTCATTTATTTATTGATCCATCCATTTAGTTAACTGAACCCTATTCTGTGCCAACCAGACTCTATACCCTGCCAGAAAATACAATTGGAAATACAATGTATTCCAATGCGGGGAGTTTAGTTAGAGTCATGGCACTACTCAAATAACTATCCAAACAAATGTTAAATTGTGACAGAAAGCAATGCGAGGAGGAGAGGTACAGGATGCTATGAGAACTTACCACCAGACAGCCTTATCAGGGAGGTCAGGGACGGCTTCCTGGAGGACACGAACTTGGCTGGAGCTTAGATCTGAAGAATGAGCAGAATCACCAGGTGTGGCAGGCTGAATCAGGTCCCCAAAAGATATGTGCACTCTAATCCCCAGAATCTGTGACTCTGTTACCTGGCATGGCAAAAAAGATGTAATTAAGTAAAGGATCTAGAGGTGGGAGAGTACCCTGGATTGTCTGGGTGAGCCCAGTGTAGTCACAGGGGTCCTTATGAGAAGGAGGCAGGAGGGTCAGTGTTGGAGAAGGAAGCTGAGTGCTGCCATTGCTGGGAGGGGGCCACAAACCAAAGAAGCCTCTAGAAGCTGGAAAAGGCAAAGAAATAGATGCTCTCCTAGAGCCTCCAGAAGTAATACTGCCACGCCAACCCGTTTTGAACTTCTGGCCTCTAGACGTGTAAGATGATAAATCTGTGTTACTTTAGGCCACTAAGTTTATGGTAACTTGTTACAACAGCTATAGGGAATTAATAGATTAGGAGAATAGAAAAGCACGTGGCAAGGCTGAGGTGAGAGATGGGTGTCTGTGATCTAAGGAAAGATGGTACGTATGGCTGGAGTGTGTGTGTGGGGGGGGAGGTGGGAGAGACGAGGCTGGACAGGCCGGTGGGCAGAGCCAAGAGCAGGCGAGTAGCTTTATTTTAATGCCATGAACAACATGAAGCCATCAGCAAGTTTCAAGCCGGTATTTATGTGTGTAAGTATGTTATTCATTCCTCTGAGCCTCAGGTTCCTCACTGGTAAAATGAAGACTTCACAAGGTAGTTCAGAAAATCCAGGTAGATAACACAATGAGGACAGCTCTTAGTAAGTGCTCATTTAATGCTAAGTCCCTTTATGATCCTGTGGTTTTCAATGGGGCTCCACAGAAGGCTGGGAATTCTTCAAGACTCTCTGGGGCTGCAGAGGAGGGGAGGGGCAGGCAGAGCAAGGGGTGCAGTTCTGCCCTCGTCAGAGCAGCCACGCATGGACTTATTAGTACATTAGGCCTGGCATTTGCTAAGGATTTTAAACCTTTAGATCATGTTTGAATAAAAGGTTCCTCAACTCTGTGATGCAGTTTGAAAACCACTTCTCTGGAGGCACCACAATGACACCCGAATGGCCTCCTTCCTTTGCAGCCCAGAGGCTTGGGCCTGGGGTCAGAGGGCAGTGCTGTGGAGCCCACTTTCCTTCTCGTCACTCTGTGTGATTTGCCTTATTTCTCCTAATGCTTTCTCTGTTTTGTGAGGTCCGTGGGAGCAGAGGTCACATATGTTCTGTTATCCACTGTGTCCTCAGGGCTGCCACTGTGTCTGGTACACAGTAATAACAGGAACGCTCACTCTCTCCCAGGCTCTATTCCACGCCCTTTACACAATGCACATATTTAATATTGAAACTTGACCCACAGGGTCGGCTCTCAGGTGAGTTTCTAACCTCTTTGAACCCCAGTGTCCCCATCTGTGAGATGGGCACTGGCAGTACCTCCGATGGGGAAGAGGGTGAAGCGGTGTGGCATCGTCCACAGAACTCCTGCCATGGGCTGGCCACAGTCAGGGAGGGAAAGCCATCTTCATCACCCCATCACACTGGCTGCCAAATCACTCTGGTTCCAATCACGCTACAGCTCCTGGCAGACTGTCCCATCACGTCCCTGCACTAGCTCTGGTTCCAGTGTGCTATCTCGACAGGGTCATTGCTGTAACCCCTGGGCCATGATGGATCCTTCCCTCCATCAGCCAAGTTGCTTCCTGAAAATTTTCTTTCTCCCACTCTCTCCTTCTCTTTCTCCCACTCTCTCCTTCTTCTCTTTCTCCCACTCTCTCCTTCTCTTTCTCCCACTCTCTCCTTCTTCTCTTTCTCCCACTCTCTCCTTCTCTTTCTCCCACTCTCTCCTTCTTCTCTTTCTCCCTTGGGTCCAGACCAAGGAGCGCAGGCTCCCCCCATCCTAGTCAGCCCTGAAGGCCATTACTTGTGCTCCCTCCTGCCAGAAAGGCTCCTCCAGCCTCCAGTGGTCCTTGGGATCACACCATACCTGTCCAACCACTCCCAGCCTGCCACTGACACCCCCAGCTGGGGTTCCCACCTTCTGCTCAGCTGAGATGCAGTTGCCCAGATGGGCTTCTCTGACTATGGTCGTCTTGGACCAGTGACCTCTGTGACCCTGTGGTTCCACCATCTTTCCTGCTTTCCTATAATTGCCTATGCCTCCACAACCAGGGGGCCAAGCCCTGTGCTGGGCATACAATAAATAGGTGCTTAATAAGCATGTGGTCCATTGAACTGAATTACTCCAGAGGCTCCGGAGCCTCTCGACCTCTCCAGAGCCTATCTGCACTTCCTGGGAACAAAGGATGACTCACATAGGCTGAGTGCTTGTTATGCACCTGGCACAATGTTAGTGCTTTACTTGTATTATCTGCATTCACTCCTCATAACACACACACTATGCAGTATCAGCTCCTGGCAAACTGTCCCATCATGTCCCTGCACTAGCTGGACAGGTCCCAGCTTTGCCACAAACACAACTTGCTAGTCCTACTTGCCCCTCCTACAGGTGCACTATTTATGCTTACATTTAGAAAAAAGACAAGAAGGGGCCGGGCATGGTGGCTCATGCCTGTAATCCTAGCACTCTGGGAGGCTAAGGCTGGTAGATTGCTTGCGCTCAGAAATTCGAGACCAGCCTGAGCAAGAGCGAGACCCCATCTCTACCAAAAATAGAAAAACTAGCTGGGGTGGTGTCAGGAGCCTGCAGTCCCAGCGACTTGGAAGACAGAGGCAGGAGGATCGCTAGAGTCCAAGAGTTTGAGGTTGCTGCGAGCTATGAGGGGTCACTCAACCCCAGGTGGCAGAGTGAGACTCTACCTCAATTAAAAAAGAAAAAGACACAAAAGAAACTTTGATTGGCAAGTTTTTAACTTTATTTTTTATGCTCTGCTGTCTTTTCCAAAATTAAAAAATAAGCAATTATCACTTTTCCCAAAAAAAAAAAAAAAATTGTTTTAGTTGTGGTAGATGTCAAAATACAAAAATTAACCACACAAGCTATAGAAGCTAAGAGGAAGAAAAGATGAGCTTGAGGGCATCCAGGGCAAAGGAGAAAAGTTTCCAAAAAGAATAAGGCTATAATTTATGGTTCCTGAACAAATTAATCATAGATATAGCCAAAAGTATACTCTAGAACCAATACCTTAACCAGAAATCTCTACAATTATTCAAAAGAGTAAAATTATTTTCTAGGTCCTGTAAAATATATCTATCACATTGATTACATGCACATATAAGGGCATGAACTTTTCAGTATATGTATCACACATTAAAACACAAGCGCCACTTTTATAGCATATGAAGGCCTAGTTGGTTGACTACAATAAATAATATATATTTGATTGACAACACTTTGGTTCATCTTCCACTTTCAAATTCATGTGATGCTTGATTTAACACTTCATAAAGGCAGACTAGCAAACTAACAATACACTTGGTCAGTTCTTCAGCTCTGAGCAAGAGGGATATTCAAAATCACTCCTTGGAGTACTGAGCTGAGGATAAAGGATACATTTAAGTGTCTGTTTGCTGATGATAATGAGGCTGTTTCTTTGACTGAAAATTGTTTTAAATATCTGGAAGGGCTGACTTAGCATTTTACTCCTTCTTCTAGGTCTGTGCATTAAAAGCTACAAGGCAGGGGCTTGGGGTTAGGGTTAGCACAAGTTCCAGGAAGACAGCTGCAGGCTCCGAAGACAGCATTCTTATCCTTCTGTCCCATGGACCACCGGGCAACTGTGACTGACAGCCATCAGAGCGCAGAACCTCACCATGTCCGGGGCAGCTCTCTGCATCTGGGCTAGCGGCAAGAAAGGAAGGGAAGACAAGTGTAATGCAGAAGCTCATCAAGACCCAGCTGCGGAGGCACAGAATTAAAGTGTCCCCAGAAAAGCAAGGAACTTTTCTATGAGCTGCTCCAACCTCTAAGACCCGCCACCACCATTGAGAAGACAGTGCATGAGCTCTGTGCCAGGAATTTACAGAGTTGGTTTAGTTTCATGAAATTTTCACAACTGTGGAATCATCCTGATTTTACATATGAGAAAGCAGAGCCTCAGTGAGCCTAAGAACTTACCAAGTATATTATTAGTTTGCTGGCTGCTTTAGCAAAGGGCCACAGACCAGGTGGCTTAGAACACTAGAAACATTGTCTCACAGTTCTGGAGGCTAGAAGTCCTCTGGAGGACTCTAGAGATCAAGATGTCAGCAGGGTTGGCTTTGAAGGCCATTAGGCAGGCTCTACCCTAGCAAATTTCATCATTCCTTGGTTTGTAGAGGCATCACCACCACCACCCCCGCCATTTTTCAGCGCCGTCACCCAAGATACACATCTCCATGTCCAAATTTCTCCTCATATTGGATTAGGCCATTCAACGTTATTTTAATTTGGATATCTCTGTAAAGACCCTTTTCCAACTAAGGTCATATTTGCAAGCAATGGAGATTAGGACCTCAATAATTCCTTTTGGGGGGACACAATTTTGTCCACAACAGGAAGATTTTACCTCTGGTAAGCAATGGAGCCAACATGCAAAACACAGGCATTGAGACACCCAAGCCAAAGCTCTGGACCAAAGCCCTCCTACCCCTCCTACCTGGCCTTTCTGGCCACCTGTCTCTCTGCTTCAGAAAACATCTATCATGTGGACGGATACTGGGGAGGAGGGAATTCCCTGCAAACCCCTCTACTGCGACATGCTAATAGCACAACTCTTTTTTTCAATACTGATGCTGATGGACATTTGTGCAAACAAAGGAATGTTCCTATGTCTACTGACTGCGTGCAGGGACTTCAAGTTCCCATGCTAGAGCACCACCGACCCAGACACCCTACCACCACCAGAGAAGAGAAAGGGTGCCACTGTTTTTGTGCTAATAAGCACGAGACACCTTGGTTTCTCTGTGTGGGGAGGTGGTGACTGCAGATGCCACAGAGACATGGAGAGGAGTATGGGGGCCAAGGGAGGGCAGGCAAAGTGTTCAACTGTCAACACAATTCCAGGACCTGTACATTTATTATTATTTTTTATTTATTTTTATTTTTTTTTAAAGACAGAGTCTCGCTCTGTCACCCTACTAGAGTGCCATGGTATGATAGCTCACAGCAACCTCAAATTCTTGGGCTCTAGCAATCCTCTTGCCTCAGCCTCCCAAGTAGCTAGGACTATAGGACTACAGTATGCCCGGCTAATTTTAGAAAAGGGTCTCGCTCTTGCTCAGGCTGGTTTTTTTTTTTTTTTTTTTTTTGTAGTTTTTTTGCCAGGGCTGGGTTTGAACCCGCTACCTCCGGCATATGGGGCCGGTGCCCTACTCCTTTGAACCACAGGCACCGTCCCTGCTCAGTCTGGTTTTGAACTCCTGAGCTCGGGCAATCTACCCACCTCCGCCTCCCAAACTGCCAGGATGACAGGCATTAGTCACCACTGAAGGTAGAGTTAACAGGATTTATTGTTGATTCTCCCAGGCGAGCCAGCAGCCGGCAGACACCATCACGTGGACTTTGGAGGCAGACACTCCTGGGTCCATGCATGTTGCTGTTCATCTTGCGCAGGTTATATCTGCCTCCCCAGTCTCCATTTCTTCATATCATGGGATTATAGAGAGGATTAAATGAGATAATATAACAGAAGGGCTAACACAAAGGTAATTACGATTAATTTAGATAATGCAGAAAGCAGTGAGTCCTGGAGGCAGGGGCAGAGGTCAGTGGGGGAGGAGCAGAATGAGCAGGGACCCTCAGTGCAGGAGGGACTTGGGACTTGCCAGCACTGAAAAGGGAGGAGCAGTCAAGTCAGCGTAGGGGCACAAGTGGGGGGACAGAACAAAAGTCCCAGCACACAGTTGCCTTCCCAAGTGAAGACAGGGAATCCCAAAGCTCAGGAAGACTGGGGTGACCCTAGAGGAAAGATGGCCAGGGGGAACACTCCTTAGCTGAAGGTGGAGAGTAGAAAATGAGAACATCCCCAAACTCTGGAAAGGGTTAGGTCATCACAGCTGAAGCCAATCAAGCTCTCCCTTGGGCAGGCAAAAACGATTTCACTAGACCAGAAACTGTGGAGATTTCTAGCAGCTGCCAAGAAAGGAGGCGAGCCCTGGGCCTGAGGCCATGAACCCTGGGAGGCCCCACCCTGGCTAGAAGAAGAGACAGGTGGGGGGGCACTCCAGGAACTAAGAGGGGGAGGGAGTCTGTCTGTGCTGGCTGGGGGTGGTGATGGGGATACTCCTGGAAAAGCCATCAGAGTTTCAGCAGTGGTGGCCAGCAGAGCTTCAAATCCTGGGGCTCCACAATCTGTTTTTTCTTATGAAAGATAAAAAAGGCTCAGCGCTTGTAGCTCAGCAACTAGGGCACCAGCCACATACAACGGAGCTGGTGGGTTCAAACCCAGCCCTGGCCTGCCAAAGAACAATGACAACTACAACAAAAAAAATAGCCAGGCATTGTGGCGGACGCCTATAGTCCCAGCTACTTGGGAGGCTGAGGCAAGAGACTTGCTTAAGCCCAAGAGTTTGAGGTTGCTGTGAGCTGTGACACCACAACACTCTACCAAGGGTGACATAGTGAGACTGTCTCAAAAAAAAAAAAAAAGACAAAGAAACAGGACTAGTATTCCTTTAATCAGAGATGTCCTACTAATTTATGCGTATAATATTTTCCCTTATAAAGCAGGACCTAGCCAGAAGTTTAGAATGGGTATCAGCACTTCCTTCCTAATTAGAGAGAGATTCAGTGTTAAAAAACAAAACAAAACAAAACGTGTGTTCAAATTCTGCTTGATCTTGGGCAGGAGGCTTGACCCCCAAGTGTAGTAACTTACCTGTGTGTTGGAGCCATCTTCTCCCTCCTACTTGTACCCCAGGTTGTTAGTGGGATTAAAGGAGACACGATAAATGTGGGGGTGGACATTGTGAGCCCTTCCCTTTCCGGGCCATCAAAGTCATGGGAGCTGTTTTCTAGGGCTCAGAGGCAGGAGGGTTGAGTTTGCAACAGGCCCCCCTGGTCCTGCGGTGGTGGCTGAGCCTTCTTCAGTGTCCCCCAGTTCAGGCTCCCTACACCCCTGTGGCACCACCATCTGTTCCCACTTCTCCAAGGCCCCAAAGAAATAGTGAAAGCACTTGGGAAAGGAGTCATTCTCTTCCCAAATCCCCAGAGCCAATGTGGTCCAGAAGCAGTGACTGACGTCAGCCACAGCAGCCCCTGCGGAGCTCTTCTGGTAACCGCTTCCTACAAGCACCCACCTCCAGGAAGGCCAACACTGGGACCCAGGCCAAATCTAGCAGCTGCTCCATGCCTGCGTGGCCTGGGGACTTTCCTATTTGCCCACACGTGGATTGTCCTGTCATGATCCAGGGCCCATGAGGGTAGGGGCTGGCTGGCTCGCCACTTCCCTTCCTGTCCCCACCCTCTCTGAGAAGCCACTTCTCCATGCAGGAATGGAAAGGGCAGTGCCCCCAACCCCACCTGCATGGATCCTTCCCTTCCTTGTCCTGTCACAGGCTTCAAAGCCATTTGGGCTTTGTTTCTAGCTAACGCAGCAGAGGACAGGAGCTCACACTCCCATCCTGTCTCAGAGTTTTCTGGGCCAACGTATCATAGAATTTTAGAGCAGATGCAGGGATTCCCCAAGCCAGGCTAGTGCCTTTTAATGAGTGGTTTCTGGGGTCTAGGAACTGTGCTCAGTGCTTCAAGGCAATTATTTAATCCAACGGCAGCTACATGGGAGAGACACTGTTATTTACCTCTATTTTACAGATGTGACATAGACATAAGCAACTTGCCTTAAATCTCACTGCTATTAGGCGCAGAGCCTATGCCAAAGGTCACACGTTACACTTGGCCACCACGTTACACTTCTCAAAGGATGTTCCATGGATCATTCGTTCCTCAAGGTCAGAAAGGAAAGAGACATATGGTGATACATGCTTGAGAAGCATCCTATATTCAACCCACCTCTTGGAAAGTCATAGCATACTGATAGATTAAAGGCTCTGAGAAGTCCTTCAGTGAGTAAACTTGTTTAACTCTCTCTAACCCAGTGTTTCCCAAACTTATTTTCACTTAGGATCCCTGCCTATTCAACCCCCCTCTTTAATGGTACACTGTTAGTATCCTGCAGAATGTGCTTTGGGAAATGCCAGGCAAGGTCACATTATCGTCTTGTTCAGATACTGCCTACCACTTATTAGCAGCTCGATGAACATTGGCTGCATAGAACTAAGAACATTTCCCTTTTATGTCATCCTCGTCCATTCCTTTCCCTCAGGACTTACTCAGCTGTGGAAGATAATCCAATCCTGATGCCATCCCTAAGGCAGGTCTTCTTGGCTGTACTCGTTACTTGGGAAGAAAATTCTAGCCACGCAGCTCCTGAAGACTCTCCTATTTCAGCCTCTCAGAAGTTTCTATTCCAAGGATGAAAGTTCTGAGACAATTCATCCAATTTTGGCAGCAGGAATATGGGTATGGAAGAGGCAGTGTGAAAACCTCCCCACCCATTCATACTTTCCCAACCCTCCACACCCTCTCAGCAGGACAATAGGGAGCCCTGGGCATCCCTTTACTCACATCTCCCCTTTTACCTTTCTTGGACCCCTGCCCTGGCATCCCCTGCCCAGCCCCCTCTGACTTGTACAGCCAGGCCATCAGCCCCTCTTCCTCCACAAGCTAGACTAGATTCAGAACTCCCTGGCCCTGGCTACCCGTTAGGGTCACCATTGGGGACCATGAGCACAGAGCAGAGCCAGGTCAGGTCAGATCTGGTGACTTCAAAGCTGTCCTCTTGGCCACAATGTTTCTGTGGAGTGGGCAGGGCTCAGCCCTCCTAGCTCTCAAATGCAGCCAGGGTGGAGAGCCACTGCCGGTCACCAACAGCCATTGCCTTGGCTCCCCCCTTCTGCAGCACCCCACTGCACAGCCCCCACCCTGGTTCTGACTCCAGTGTACCCCTCCCCTTCTGGCTCTTGAGCACTGCTGGAGGGCTGCTCACACCGCACAGGACTGGCACCACTGTGAACGCAGTCTCCCATTCAGCACTGCCTGGCAGTCTGCACGCTGTCCTTGCTTTTCACCACTCACTGTCCTGGGCCTTCATTCCTCTCCCCACACTCCCTCCTAAGCCCAGGCCTAAAGCTTCTGAGGCCATTTGGATCACATGATCTCCATCCTACTTTTGCTCCCTGCCAATTCTGCTACCGCCCAACCCTACTGCTTTCCTGTGAATTTGGGAAGCAGGCCAAAATGCAGGTCAAATCCCCCCAGCCTAGAGAGTCAGGGCCAGAGTTCAAATCTCACTTCTATCATTCCTGCCTGTGTGATCTTCAGCAAATTTCTTCATCTTTCATCTCTTCATCATTGAAAGAGAGATAAGATTTGCCTTTATCACATGTTGCTAATGGAAGGATTAGGTGAGATAAGCCAGGCAGAGGGTTTGGCATAGTCCTGGCACAGAGCAAATGCAAACAACAGTTAGTGTTGCTGCCCTCTGGCCCCTCCAAACCTTCCTCCATTTTCCTGAAACCTCTCTCTTGCTTCTGGCTCATTCCTCTTAGTGCAAATCCCTCCTGACCTGAGCACCTCTTCTTGATTCTGTGTTCCCAAATTCTCTCTTTCCTTCTCATAGAGACTTCTCCAAAGCGTTCTGTATCAGCTTGTTCCTTCCCTTATCTCCCTGTGGTCCACTGCAATTTGGCTGTGGCCCTACAATACTTCTGCTAAAGCCAGGGTCACCAAGGTCCTTGCCAAGATCAAGAGGTGAATGTGGGCCACTTCTCTGACCTTCTGCTGCTGCATTTGGCTTTGCTGATCATTTCCTCCTCTGTGACCAGTGGACGGCGTGGCCTTGGTGCTTCTGATTGTTTGCTTGGGTCTCTTTGCCCTTGCCCACCTCCTGCTGGCCCCAGAGTGCTGCTCTTACCCTGAGTTGTCCTCTGCTGCTCTGACACTCCTTTCAAGTGATCTCAGCAGCTCTCAGGGCTTTCACTTCCACTCAAGGATTGATACCTCTTACGGACTGAATTGTGTCCTCCAAATTATTATTGTTTTTTTTTTTTAAGAGACAGAGTCTCACTTTATCACCCTTGGTAGAGTGCCGTGGTGTCATGGCTCACAGCAACCTCCAACTCCTGGCCTTAGGCGATTCTCCTGCCTCAGCCTCCTGAGTAGCTGGGACGCCAGGCCTCTGCCACAACACACAGCTATTTTTTTGTTGTTGTTGTTGCAGTTTGGCAGGGACCGGGCTTGAACACGCCACCCTCAGTACATGGGGCTGGCACCCTACCCACTGAACCCCAGGCACTGCCCTGTGTCTTCCAAATTATTATGTTGAAGCCCTAACCCCTAGTGTGACTGAATCTAGAGGCAGGACCTTTACAGAAGTAATTAGGGTAAAATGAAGTCACAGGTTGGGGCTCTAAGCCAATAAGACTCATATCCTTGTAGGAGGAGGAGCAGACAGCAGAGATCTGCTTCTTTCTCTTTGTGAGCGCAGAGAAAAAGCCATATGAGGACACAGAGAGAAGGTGGTATATGCAAGCTGGAAAGCAACCCTGTTGGCACCTTGATCTTGGACTTCTAGTCTCTGGAACTGTGAAAAAAAAGTGTTTAAGACACTCAGTATATGGTATCTTTTTCTTTTTTTTTCTTAAAGACAGAGCCTCATTTTGTCACCCTTGGTAGAGTGCCATGGCGTCACAGCTCATAGCAACCTCCAACTCTTGGGCTTAAGTGATTCTCTTGCCTCAGCCTCCCAAGTAGCTGGGACGATAGGTAGCCGCTATAATGCCCAGCTATTTTTAGAGATGGGGTCTCACTCTTGCTCAGGCTGGTCTCAAACATGTAAGCTCAGGTAATCTACCCACCTCAGCCTCCCAGAGTGCTAAGATTATAGGTGTGAGCCACCTCACCCAGCTCAGTGTGTGGCAGCCCATGCTAAGAGATTATATCTACATATATTCATTAGTTTTTGTTGCATAATGAAACATCCTAAAATTTAGTGGCTAAAAATAATCACCCTTTCTTCAGCTCATCTTTGTGCAGATCAGTAATTTTGGCAGGGCTCAGCTGCATGGTTCTTCTGGTCTTGGCCAGGCTCACTCATGTATCAGTGGTCAGCTGCCAAGTTGTCTGGACACTAGCTGGTCATGGTGACCTCAGCTGGCATGGCTCACCTCTGCTTCATATAGTCCTTCATCCACCCTCAAGCAGCTGGGGCTTGTTTTCATGGCAATAAAGCAGGTTTCAAGAAAGCAAGTAGGGTAGAGGTTTAAAAACAAGAGCCTCAAACTAGAGGCAGAGATCTGGGCCTTTCCATTCACATCTGGTACCATGGTAGTTGGCTCCTCAATATCAAGACACCTTGGACAATAAACTAGGAATATATAATAATTATGTAAGTAGACTCTGAGAATAGTAGAATTCCTATTATTCTAAGGTATAATTGATAGGATTTGATGGATATAGAATGAGGAAGAATGAGAGAAAAAGGCGAATCCTCCAGGGTGCCTGGTTTGATGAACTAGGTAGAGGGTTGAAATAATGGTGCTGAGCACTTATTATAACACTGGCTACTGTTCTAAGAACTTTGCACATAGAGAACCCTGAAGTGCTTAACAGGTTATCTCTGGAGTCAGACTCCCTGAATTTGAACCCTAATTCTGCTATTGATGCAGAGAAAGCTACTTAACCTCTCTGTTCCTCAGGTTGCTCATCTGGTAAAGAAGCATAATAACAGCTCCTACCATGGTGGGTTGTTGTGAGGAATACATGAACTAGCACACGAAAGCCACATACAAGTGCTGGGCACATAAAGTGAGTGCCCTATAAATATCTGCTATTGCCATTGTTCCATTTAATCCTCACAACCAACCCATGGGCTAGACATTTTTATCTCCATTTTACAGACAAGGAAACTGAGGCTTGGAGGGGTTAATTATTCCACTGTGCATGGCTAGCATGTGGATGAGCTGGGCTGGGGACCCAGGCCGTGAGAACTCCAGAGCCCACTATCTTAACCACCACTCCCTCCATGTTCTCCCACTTACCTTTCTCCAATAGGAAAGTGAACATTTGGGGTTGAAGAGTTTGGTTTTAGATGTAAATTTGGAGTAGCCTCTGGGATATTCAGGTAGGGACTTCTGGTCAGCAGCTGGATTTGACACAAAGTGAAGCAATCAAGACACTGTACACAGAGAGAACTTCTGCAGACAGAAGGAGACCAAGGCCATGGATGGATAAGATCATGTGGGGAGGTGGTAGAGCCCCGGAGCAGAGGAGACCTCAGGGACCACTGAAGAAGCAGATGGAGGCAAAGCATCCACAGAGCCTGAGCACGAGCAGCCAGAGAGGGGATAGGGAGGTTTTGCAGGGAGCGTGACCATAGTCTGAGCATGCCTAGGAGAGTCTTGATTAATGACGGTGAGTCTGGTGTAATCACTAATTAGTGCCCCTTGTCACTTTAAACAGTGACCTGGTTTGGATGATGAATTATATATTCACCTTACTTAGGGGGTCAAAGAGGAGAAAGCCTCAGGGAGGAGGAAATGTGGCATAAAATCCCATGGAAAGGATGAACAAATATAGTAAGGACAGAAACTGGTTCAGTGGTATTAAATGTGGCAAATGATGACCTTGGAGAGAGAAGTTTCTGAGGAAAAATGTGGAAAGCAGGTGGGATCAAGCTGAAGTCTAAATAAGAGATAAGCCTGTCTGGGAAGAAAGAGATGAGTGGGCAGCTATATAGGGAGCGGATAGAAGGAAGTCCCTTCCCAGCCCCCACACAATGTGAAAGGGGTTTGAGCATGTCCAGACCCAACTGGGAGGAAGCTGATGGAGAGAGAAATCAACAGGCCATAAAGGGGATGACCAATAGGTCAGATTCCCTGGGGAGCCAGGAAGGAGTGGAGTCCAGACAAAAAGGAAGGACTGGGAAGAAGTAAAGTTGGAAATTTGAGAAATGTTGGTCATGATTGTCTGCAGAAGGTCAGTTTCTGGTCATGAACTGAGAAAGGAGGTGGCATCCTCTTGTAAAGAGTTTCATCCAGGCTGCAGCAGAACTTGGTCAACAATTGCCTGGTCTTTCCTTGCCTACCCCAGGGTGAGACTCCTGACCGCACAAAAATGCAAATACCCTAATTTGCATAGTTTCCACACCCTAGGTAGGAGGTTTGAAACTCTGGTGAAGCCCTATTCCCGAGAGCACTTTTTTGGTACCTGTGTGTCCTCACCCCAAATCTGTTCTCTCCATCTCCCCAAGCTGATCTGTAACTCTTAACAGCAGCCATTAAGGCAGCCCCTTCTTCATTTTAAAAGATTTTCATAACATGCTACAACTTCCAAATTTGCAGTTACTCTTCAACAAATGCATTCAGAATCAGCCATTTCCAGATGCCTCAGCATCTGGATTAAGTTTTTTAATCCTGTTAGTGTGGCTCCTTTTAGGGACCCACAGCTCATGCCTGCAGCCTGGGCTCCCCAGTCCAGCCACATCCCCCTCCGGCCTTACAGCCTCTGGGCACCAGAGGCCTATTTTTAGAATGTTCCCTTCACCTCCCACCCATGGAGAGATTATCTAGTAAGAATTCTCTTCACTTCTTACACTTTGTCACCTAATGCATATTAATGAGGGAGAACATGGCCTTCATTCATTTATTCAACTAACATTTGCCAAAGCACCACAGCATCCTAGGGTTAGATACTGCAATGCAGAGGGACTGATGCCTGTGCCCTGGGCTCCAGGTGGGTTTTGGAGGCATCCAGAATCCCCATCTAAATAATTCTGAGGTGTTGACAGTATTTAAAAAAAATTATCATGTGAATCTCCCCAAAATGTTGGTAGTTACTAACACTACCATTAAATAGTAGTTTTATTTCTACACAAATGGAGGACTGTGTAAAGCCAAGACACTAGGAGCTCTGATTTCCATTCTATAGACCAGGAACCAGAGACAGAGGCAGAAGGTAAAGTTGCCTCAAAACCCCACAGGTGATCAGGGAGGGCCAGGGGACAGCTCAGATAGATGCTCTGCCTTCCCTATTAGGTGATGAAGAATGGAAAGGAAATAGGAGGATACAGGGAGATAAAACATAACCTGGAGAGGAATTAGTGCAGAAAGGGGGAAATAGCCAACCAAGTGATATGGGTGGACTAGGCACCAGGCGGAGATGTAGTCGAGTCTTTGAATGAATGAAGACAATCAGAACACCCCTGAAAAAGTGAGAGAGAATGGCCAGGTGCAGAGCACATGTCTGTAATCCCAGCACTTTGGGAGGCTGAGGCAGGAGGATCACTTGAGGCCAGGCATTTAAGACCCGTGTAGGGATCCCCAAAAATGTATGAAAATTTATTCAGCTGTGGTGGTGTGCACATGTAGTCCCAGCTATTCGGGAGGCTTAGGTGAAAGATTGCTTGAGCCTAGGAATTTGAGGTGGCAGTGAACTATGATGACAATACTGCACTCCAGCCTGGGCGACAGAATGAGACTCTGTCTCAAAAAACAAACAAACGAATGAACAAACAAAACAACAAACCCAGAGAATTCCTGGTGCATGGGTACCACGACCAGAGGCAGACATAAGAACCCACCATGATCCCATTCTGACCCCTTTCTCTTATCAATCTGCCCTCCCCTCCCTGCCCATTCAGCCCATGTTTCAATGAACCCTTTCTATCACTCAGGACTCACAGCCCTGACCTCTCTGTGACCTGTATTCCCGCTAGTCCCCTCTACTGGGGCTTTCAGACACCTCAATGACAACATGTCATTCGGTTATTCCAAAATGTTCTTTCAGCGCCTATTGTGTGCTGGGAACTGCTGTGCCAGGCCAAGAGGGGACAACCGACAGCAAACACACCCAGTCCCTGCCTTGTGGGGAGGGAGACAGCTAAAATAAGCAACATCTTTATCACAGTGAAGTGTAAGGTCCTATTCCACTCCCAGTCTCGGATGACAGCATCAAGCAGCACTGAGCCAGCTGGAGTCCTTGGTTCCCTGACCCCGTCTTTGCACACCTATATGTCCAAGGACCAAATGTGTCTTGGATGTGTCCCTCGTCTTTTCTTTCTCCCCAACATCTACCTGGATTCCCAGGCAGCTGCCTCCAGTCTTCACTCCCAAATCCCTTCCACATTTCTTCCTGAGCAATTTCCCCCCCCCCCCCCCATGGTTATCCTAGCTCACAGCAATCTCAAACTCCTAGGCTCAAGTGATTTTCCTGCCTCAGCCTCCTGAGTAGCTGGGACTACACGTATACACCTCTAGGCCTGACACTTTTTTTATTTTTTATTTTTATAGAAATGGGAGGGTCCTCTCTATTGGCCAGGCTGATCTTGAACTCCTGACTTAAAGTGATCTTCCTGCCTTGTTATCTCAAAGTGCTAGGATTACAGGCATTGAGCCAGTATGGACACCTGGCCCTGAGCTTTCTTTCTAAAATGCAACATGATCGTGGTATTCTCAAGATTAAGAACTTTGCCTGAGAAACCTGCAGGAGGCCGGGCACAGTGGCTCGCACCCATAACCCTAGCACTCTGGGAGGCCGAGGCGGGTGGATTGCTTGAGCTCACAAGTTTGAGACTAGCCTGAGCAAAAGCGAGACCCTGGCTCTACTAAAAAGAAAAACTGAGGCAAGAGGATTGCTTGAGCCCAAGACTTAGAGGTTGCTGTGAGCTATGACGTCATAGCACTCTACCCAGGGTGACAGCTTAAGACTCTATCTCAAAAAAAAGAAAAAAAGAAAAAAAAAAGCTGCAGGAGAAATAGTAAAAAATTCCTTAGTGATAGAAGAATTTAATTCCTGACTCTTGCTCCACGAGAGAATGAGTTGATGTGGATACGTACGCACGTACACACTTGTGCACAGAATATTGGAAGAACTAAATAACATAAATAATGAGGTAGAACTAATTTATATATAGATATTATTCTCTAAAGACTAATAAAATAAGTGCCTGTGGAACAGTCACCAAAATTGACCATATTTTAGTCCATTAAGAAAACCATAATGGAATCAAAAAAGTAGGCAGAGCGCAATCTCCTCTAACTACAATGGAATAAAACTAGAATTTAATAACCATCAGAAGATTAAAAGTCACTACCACTTGGAATAGTTTTGAAAAATTGATCTAAAACAACTTGAGTTACAGGGTAAATGCAAACCACAAACTGAAGATTATCTAGAAAATAACAATACACACTTGAAACACCAAGAATGAACGCCTAGACACTTTCTCAGGGATCCCTTTCTCTTATCACGGTTGAAAATGTCCTGTCTAGGGTGGCACCTGTGGCTCAGTGGGTAGGCCACTGGCCCCATATACCGAGGGTGGCGGGTTCAAACCTGGCCCCAGACAAACTGCAGCAAAAAAAATAGCCGGGTGCTGTGGCGGGTGCCTGTAGTCTCAGCTACTTGGGAGGCAAGAGAATGGCCTAAGCCCAGGAGCTGGAGGTTGCTGCAAGCTGTGTGACACCACAGCACTCTACTGAGGGTGATAAAGTGAGACTCTCTCTAAAGAAAAAGAAAAGAGAGAGAGAGAAAAAAGAAAACATCCTCTCTAGGAAGGTCCATCCTCCACCTTCTCTGCATTTTGGCTCCAGCCATGGAATTTCTCAACAGTTCTTGAAGCTGCTGCATTCTTTTACCCCTCCACACCTTTACACGTTTGCTCCACTTGCCTGGAATGTCCGTTCCCTTCTTACCTGCCTAGCAAACTCTTGTCTATTCTGTAAGATGCTTCTTGCAGTGTCACTGTCCCCTCCTCAGTGACACTTCACACGGATTGTCCACTCCCTTAGCACCTTTCTCTGGAGACTGTGGAGGTGAATGAGAAGAGACCCTGAGTCAGGAAGGCTTCAGCCACATTCCCGAGGCCGGCCATCTCCACCTACACCCACCTGCTGTCACTTAACCCAGCTCCCTTGTCTCTTTCCCCCGCCACTCTCCTGGCAGCTGGGTGCATGCATTCCTAGTGTCTGTTTTCCTCTAGGCCTGTTAATATGGTTGGATGAAACCAAATCCAAACCAGGAAGTTATGCGAATTCTGCACACTAAGAAATACATTTATCCTTACCAGACCCTGCGCTGAGGCTGACCCGTGAATATTCTCTTCTTGAGCTCCTCACACGGTGGTTCCCAGCGTATTTCCCCAAAATTTCACGTTTCCTTTGAGATGTGAATGGTTGGGTTTTTTGAGTTTTCTTTGGTGTGTGTTTTTGTTTTGTTTTGTTTTGTTTCGGAGGAGGGTAGGGAAGGCAAAGATTCCCAAATGAATTTGTGGAAATGCCAAGTTAAAAAAAGTTAACCTGGTCTTTGATTGAATAGCTTATCAGAACTTTTATCTCATTGACAAATATCGTAAAGCACCTAATAGCCTGCGAATTTCCTGAGTGTACTTGTCATGGGATCCCTTTGTCAACTCTGCCCTATTACATCTTGAATAGTAACATTCTCTGAAACACAGAGTTGGGTTCTACCCTCCCTGTTCTTTCCTTGAGCAGCTGACTGAATCTCCTAATTTACTGAAGAAGTTGAAGGCACCCAGCCCAGCTTCCTTCCCAACACAATTCTCCCAGCTCTTTGTATTTCTTCTTCTCGTCTGTGTGGACTTGGAGACTCCTTCCCCTGTGCTCCTGGTGCAGTGCAGGTCCTTGTCCCATCCACGTCCTCATTCATCTCTTTCCATGGGCCTCTCCTCTGCTTTCCGTTCTACCTGTCTTAGTTTGGATTCCCCTAGAGGCAGAGGAGGTAGGTGTAAGGAACATGGGTGGTGTGAAGGGGGCAGAGTGGGGAGGGAGTGATCCAGGGAAGGAAGGTCACCAAGGCCAGATCCTGTCCTATGCCAGGCGCCGCAGTGAGCAGCTGGAGCTGAGTCCTGCAAGGCAAACTGGAAAACATCACAGACCCATTCCTTGGGAGTGTTCCAGGGGAGGGATGAGGGAGCTAGGGTACTTCTCTGTATTAATCAGGGTCATCCAGACAAAAAGACCAATAGGAAATGGGGGGATTGTCGCAAGAATCCGTTCATGTGATTGTGGAAGCTGAGAAATTGTGCAGGCTGCCATTGGCAAGCTGGACACCCAGGGGAGCTGGTGCCTGAGAACCAGGAGCCAACACCTGCGGGTAGGAGAAGGTGGATGTCCCAGCTCCAAAAGAGCTAGTTTACCCTTCCTCTTCCAAAGGATTGGATTACACCTGCCAACATGGGTGAGGGCAGATCTTTACTCAGTCCACCCATTCAAATGCTAACCTCTTCCAGAAACACTCTCACAGACACACCCAGAAATCATGTTTTATCAGCTATCTGGGCAACTCTCAGCTCAGTCAAGTTGACCATAAAATCAACCACCACATCCTCCCCATGCCTGTCAGGAGTTGGTCAAGAGCAGCAGGAAATTGGAATGGGTGTTAATTCCCAAGTCCTCCTGCCCTTGCCAAAGTGACTTCCAGACCATTCAACAAGTGGTTCTCAACCAATGTGACTTTGCTCTGCAGGGAACACTCCAGACCCTTCAATGAGTGGCAATGTCTGGAGACATTTTGGTGTGTTTTCCACAGCTGTGTGGGTGTGTATGGGGTTCTGCTAGCATGTAGTGGCTAGAAGATGGGGACTCTGCTAAGCATCTTACCACGCACAGGACAGGCTCCATCTCTGCCCCGCCCAAGGATTAAGCAGGGGTCCTCAAACTGCAGCCCGCGGGCCACATGAGGCGGTGTGATTGTATTTGTTCCTGTTTTGTTTTTTTACTTCAAAATAAGATATGTGTAGTGTGCATAGGAATTTGTTCATAGTTTTTTTTAAACTATAGTCTGGCCCTCCAACTGTCTGAGGGACAGTGAATTGGCCCCCTGTTTAAAAAGTTTGAGGACGCCTGTGTCACTAGAGCCAAGGTTGAGAGCCCCCACCTGTGACAACAATGCAGATGCAGGTGCTGGAGCATCTGCTGGGGTGCTCAAGACTCAGGTCTAAAAGCAACAACAGAATTCTCTCAGCCTTGCTGTCTCCCTCAAACTCCACTCCAGCCTCCTCTCTCCCTCTGCGCTCGCACAGGGAAGCACCCCACCACCTGCAGGTCTTCAGTCCCCAATCCCCCAGCCAATCAGGCCTCTCTCTTGTGCCTCTGAACCCCACCCGACTCCCACCAACATCACCTGTGAAGTCATCACTGCTAAATTAAATAAACACTTCTCAGAACCCGTTTCGCCTCATCTCTGTGCAGGCTTGGAAACTCCCCTCCTTGGCTTCGGGACACCCACAGCCCTGGTTCCGTGTCGACCGCTCCGGCTCCGTACAAACAGACACTGGCAGCAGGTGCAGGGGAGCTGGCAAGGATTTGCAAACTGCGGAACCTGAGCCCACATAAATGCGGGGGATTAAAGTGGCCTCAGTGAGTCAGAAGCTAGACAAGCAGTTCTAGACAACATGTCCTGAGGGCGGAGCCAGGAGGCATTTCCAGAGGCAAACAGCAGCCTGGTGAAGTTCCCAGGAGCATACAACATGTAGTACCAGAGCAGAGCCTGCCCTGAACAGCGAGTGGCTGGGACCAGGCCAGCAGTAGAGTCACCAGACTGAGGATGGAGGGGGGGTGGTGGCTCCAGGTGCCCATGGTGCCAGACACTGAAGATGGATGCCGAGATGATCCTCAGGGAGTCACGGCTGAATAGAGAAAGCTGCAGGAAGGCAAGTGACCCAACAATAAAACTTGCGGCCTGAGGGTGGCAGAGAGGAGGGGTCAAAGAAGGCTTCCTGGAGTCGGTGATGTAGTAACTGGGTTTTAAATGAGGAGTCAGAGACAGACCTCTGAGCTGAGAGAGGAGGCCATCAGAGGAGAGGACATCAGGCACAGAGGGCCAGAGCCAGAGACAAGGTCAGGCTGGACCAGAGGGGAAGGTGGAGGGAGCATGTAGCATGAGGGGGCCGGGCAGCAGGGCAATTCACCCAGGTCTGGGATGCCAAGCCAAGGACCAGGATGATCCTGTGGAAACTGATGCCTTTTAAGCCCAGGAGAAGTGTAATCAGATTTGTCCTAAGACAGTTACAGGGCTGTGCAGCTTTTTTAAACAGGAAAAGAAAATGAAAGTGTTCTTACAACAGAAGGGCCGAGGGAGATGTGGGACACTGACGACAGAGAAGGCCATGTGGAGACAGAGGCAGGACTAGGGACAGCAGAAACTTGTAGAGGCAAAGAAACATTTTCCTCTAGTCTAGAGCCTTCCGAGGGAGCGCAGCTCTGATGATGTCTTGATTTCAGCTCTGAGAGAATAGATTTCTGTTGTTTTTAGTCACCAAGTCTTGGTGGTTTGTTACAGCAGCCATGAAAGAGTGCTGAGCACAGGGAGTCAGACAGAGAGGTGCAGGGAGCTGGCTGGAGGCATCGCCTGGGCTGGTGGGTGCTCCCCTGCCAGGGAGGCCAGGCCTGCAGGCAGCACCAGCAGCCCTTTGAGCTTACTGGTGGCCGTCTCAACTATCATTTTTGAGGGGGAGCAATGCCAATCAGAAAACCACTCTAGAAACTTTCTCAGAAGCACTAAACAAAAAGCTTTCCAGATTCTTCTTTCAACAGATTCCATTCACTAACAGAACCAAACACCCACACTATTTAATCAATGAAATGCAATGTTCATCTTAAAGAGTATGTTTATATACATTCTCTTCTGTCAGATTATTTTCTGAAGTCAGCAGTGAGGGCACCTTGTTGCACTTCTGTCCTGATGTCCAGCCCATTTGACATCCGACATGACACTGTGGAGGACTGCACCAGGAGGAAGCCTGGGGAGGAGCACACACACTGTATTTATCACTTCACGATATTGTGTAAGATAAATTCCTTCCAGGCCTCAGAGTGGGCTGAGGAAGCGCTTCTGCTGCACAAACTTCATTTGCGGCACCTCTTTATCACTTCTTTTGACATGTGTCCACTCATAAATACTGCAGAAGTGTCATTCCACTCTTCACACCTGGCCCGCAGTTAACATTTGCAGGGTCCAGGGCAGGAGCACGACTGGAGGCTCGCATGCTGCAAGCCCAGGACTTTAGAAAGCATTAAACCTTGAGATGTTACCCAGCATGTACTTTGCCTACCTACCTTGACACATAGCTTCCCAATGCCCTGGAAGGTGAGGATCAAACTGAACTCTCAGGCTCCCTGGAGCTCCGCATGGGAAACTGCGGGGCAGGGAAGAGGAAGATCTGCTTCCCCTCTCATCCCTCTGAGCTTTTTTTTTTTTTTGCAGTTTTTGGCCAGGGCTGGGTTTGAACCCACCACCTCCCATATATGGGGCCGATGCCCTACCCCTTTGAGCCACAGGTGCCACCTGATTTGACATATTTTGTTATTTTTACTTTTTTAGACCGAGTCTTACTGTGCCACCGAGGGTAGACCGTGACATCGTCATAGCTCACACCAACCTCAAACTCCTGGGCTCAAGCGATCCTCCTGCCTCAGCCTCCCAAGTAGCTGGGACTGACTACAGGCACCTGCCACCATGCCTGGCTAATGTTTCTATTTTTAGTAGAGACCAGGTCTTGCTCTTACTCAGGCTAGTCTCGAATTCCTGAGCTCAAGCAATCTGCCCACCTTGGCCCCTCCCTGTGTACGGCCATATTTGATATTTTAAAAATCAATAGTGGGAACCCAAGAGTTTGAGGTTGTTGTGAGCTATGATGCCATGGCACTCAATCCTAGGGCAACAGAGTAAGACTCTGTCTCAAAAAAACCCCATCAATAGTGTGGTAGTGGGTGGTGTTGACTTCCTGTCCATCACCCGTTCTCCACCTCCTCTTCCTTACTTCAGCTCTCTGTCAGCCTGCATGTGGCTCTGCACATGTTCAGGAGAAGCTGATTTTAACTCTGCAACTTGCCTGTCAGAGAGAGGGTGGGTCCTCACTGGTTTAAGCCATTCTCCGCACATATATTGTCATCATTCTCCCTGACTGGGGGCATAGGACCCCAGCTGACCCAACCAAGCTCCTTCTCTTTCCTCAGAGATATGCCATAATGTCACTGTCTCGCATAGCCATCTTGTAACCACAAAGGGAAACCAGTGTGGGACAAAGCTGAGAGGTAACAGAGTTTGGGTCCCTGATGCCACCTCAGTGCTGCTGGTCACAGGGTTCATTCAGTAGCCTACCCTATCTCTGCATGGCTGGTTCATTCATTCCTTCATCCTTCAAACATGCCTTCAAAACAGGCACTGTTTTATAAGCTGAGGCTATTACCGTAGACGCAGACAGACAAAACTCATGAAACTTACATTACTGTGTGGGAAAGAGAGAAGGGACAGACCATAAAAATAACTAAAATAAACAAGAAATAATATGTCAGAAAGTTAAAAGTGCCATGGAAAAAAATGGAGCAGTTTGTTAGAACAGATTCTCACATATTGAATTTCCTGTATGCATTGAGCATTCTTTTCAGTAAATCAAAACATTCCTTTTGGAAGTTGACAATCTTTTCATTTGCAATGTATAAAAATGCATAATGGTGCACAGGAGTTAGGCTTCTGCTCAGATTTTTTTTGAATTCAATTTAATCCATTGTGGATAAGTAGTTGACAGTGGTGGCCCTGGTGATGGAGATGAGTATGTTCTTAGGCATTTGATTTTAAAAAACACTGAACTTTGAATAAGTGTGGTAAGCAAATTAATCTATCATGTGAACTGCTTATTAGAGTTGCAGAGATATCAGATACAAACAAAACGAATGACAACAAAGCAGAATCACACACACACACACGCACACACACAGAGTGGTAATTATTTGAAATCTGGATTAACAATGGACTGGCAATAAAAATGAACCCGCACCATCACCCATGATACATTTTTAGAGATGCTGGATAAATTTATTCAATTTCAAGCATCATTTTGAAATGTACATAGAATACCATGTAAAAACTATCATAATAATTTAATGTTAGGACAAGAACACAGTGTGTTAGGAGATAAAAATGCAAACTCTGCAAATGCCAAATTTATACAATCATATTTAATTGTGAGGCATGGACCTGCTAATTTTATTCAATTGTCAGTCCTGGCGCCAAATAAATGTGGTAAGTGATGATCACAGCAAAGTTAAGCCGAGTGATTGACAAGATACCTCTGTCCAGGAACTGCCTCATCACTGAATTACAGAGAGGTAATTTATTTACTTTGCTGCTGATATAAAGCATAACAAAGTGAATTGAATCATTGTAAGCTGAAAAATCCAGTGAATTTCTGAATAATTGTGTTCTGTTAGGGTTGTCAACTGTGAGCTTATAGGTAAGAAGTCCATGAAGATATTTTATGCTGCCAGCCTTTGCCACTTGAACACACAACTCACTGATCACTCATGGCATAGCCTAGTCGTGAGGATTTGGGATAGGCATGGATGGATGGGCTGAGGCTCTGGGTGGTAACATGAGATGATCTGTCTCTACAGTCAAGCTGTTACACCAAAGATGCATCTCTTCAGTGTCATTCCATGCAGGGAAACCGCACCCTCTAGAGTGGGCATGATGATTTAAAACAAGTTCCCGCTCTCTCTTTTTTTTTTTTTTGTATAGACAGAGTCTCACTTTGTCACCCTTGGTGGAATGCCGTGGCATCACACAGCTCACAGCAACCTCCAACTCCTGGGCTTGGGTGATTCTCTTGCTCAGTCTCCCAAGTAGCTGGGACTACAGACGCCCACCACAACCCCTGGCTATTTTTTTGTTGCAGTTCGGCCGGGGCGGGGTTTGAACCTGCCACCCTTGGTATATGGGGCCGGCGCCCTACTCACTGAGCCACAGGCACGGCCCTTAAGACAAGTTCTTAATGTTGCCTTTAAATTGTCAATCATGTTCCAAGCTGGCAATGAAATACCTTTTTTCTTGGCTTTGTGAAGAGAGAGGCCATGACTACAGGAACCACTGTTTCAGGTGGAAGTTCATTGTCTTAATCAGAAAAGATATTGTTCATTCCTTTAAATTATAAAAACTTTATTTTCTTTTTGAGAAAACTTTCCCTTTGTGAAATATTATGAATGAATGGGGCTGACTTTATAAATTAATCTACTTCTTCCTATCAACCCCTATGTATATTACTATGAGGCACGTCTGGGAGTATTCCTTACTCAAGACCATGGGATCACAGAGGTGGAGCAAGATAGCGGCCGAGTAACAGCTTCCCTGAAACTGGGCACGGTGAGTCTGGGGAGATAAGATTCCAGGCATCTCTGGTTGGTGGGATCTGCCTATAATCATCCCTTTGAGGATACAGGGAGTCACCAAGGGACTTCTGGGCCCCAAGAGGAGGACAAAAACAGTGGAAAACTGGCAAGTGGTTGCGTGTGTTCAATTGACCTAATCCCACTGGCAGCTGTAAGTACAAGCAGCAGTGAGACTGCAAACCAGAAAGGCCTTACCTGTGAACTGTTTCGGTGTTTTTGGACTTGGCACTCAGTTGAACTGCTTTGGGGAGAGATTGAGCAGGAGTGCGGAGAACTTTGGGCATTGTCGAGGGCCCCAGACTGAGTCACCGAGCTGTATGGAGCTAATAGTGTTCGGCTGTGGGCTACAGGGAGCCATGGTGAGAGAACTGCCCCGGTAAGCTCCGCCCTCAGGGTCACAGAGCAAGGATCAGGTGGGAGCTAGTAACCTAGTGACTGAGCAGCCTAAAGGCAGAAACTGAGCTGCCTTGCAGCATTAACTCTCAGGGGCAGAGTGAGACTGGTTTTGGCACACTGGAGCCTCGGGCTGTTGCCCTGGGTAGAATGCTGTGGCATCACAGCTCATAGCAACCTCAAATTCCTGGGTGTGGCACTGCCAGAACCTCCATAAGAGCTGCATCATGACCCCCGGCCCATGACTTGCGCCCGCCAGGCTTCCGCATTCCCTGACCAGGAACTGCGGGAGCTGCGCAACCCTGCATCCTCCCTCCTAGACCCTCCCTGCCTCCTCACTGTCCCGCTCGTCTGGCCAGGGACTCTGGTAGCCGCGTGCCCTCCAGAGCCCTCCCTGCCTCTGCGCAGAGCCCTTCTCCTGGCCAGAGACTGCTGGAACCTTGGGCTCTCTGTGCCAAAGTCACTGGGCGCCAGGCACTCCAAGAACCGTGTGCACCACCTCCTGCTCTGTTGCTGGATCTGGGTGTGGACACACTCCAGAGCTGTTTCCACAACCAGAACTCCCTGGCTGGGGCAGCCCCAGAGGCACTACACGGGGTCACTCCCTACAAAGATCCAGCAACAATAGAGTGATCCCTCTAGGATCTAATCTTGGAGAGACACCTCCCCATCTCTGAGGATGGCCAGAGGCAATGGTGAAAAACAATCATGAGGCAAAATCAACAGAAAAACTCTGGCAATATGAATAATCAGAGTAGATCAACTCCCCCAAGGATCAATGGGGCAGACACAGCACAAGATCCCATGCACAAACAAATAGC